>JALPQI010023261.1:0-19036 GCA_025490895.1 Thaumatotibia leucotreta
GACAGTGATGGTTAGACATAGTATAATCGTATAGGTATGTATATTTCAAAATTAATCAAACTAAATAGGTATAATAAATACTTATATTTAAAACAGTTAATCCATATTACTCATATTTGTGTAGTCCATAAATAATAAATAAATTATGATGAGACACTTACTTTTACACAAATCGACCTAGTCCCACGGTAAGCTGAATAATTCAGGGCATTCAGGCTCGATATGTTCGCTCTGTATCTAAGGAGCTTCTTAAATATATTTTTAGTATAGGTACATTAATTACACACGTGATTCGTAAACGATTTGTTTGTCCAGACTATTAATAAATATCAATAAATTAATTATATGTCAATGACCTTGTGCCTATAAGCCATTCACCCTTAATTTGGCAATTTTTGTCGCAATGAACGTAGTGTTCGACTCACTTTTTGTTTTTTTTTTTTAATACAGCATTTTCTGCTCTACACTATGGCGAGGAGGCTAGAACGCACGATATTTTTAAAATGTGCCATTTAACGGGTTTATGCGTACCTAAAGGTTATAGACCTACAAAAACATTTTGAAAAAAAAAAAACAAGTAGATTTTGATGTTTGCCACCGACGTGGTAAACAAAACGCTGTCTGGTCAACTGTTGGTGTCTGGGACAATACAATGGTTGCAGCACGTCAGAAAAAAGCGGCAATTTTTTTAAATGTGGGCGCCCACAGATAATTTAAATTTGCCGCCTTTTTCGACTGACAAGCTTCTTTGCCAATACCAACACTACCTACAGTTACCAAAATTTTGCTCTTTTATATAATTGAAATCCGTTTACAGGCGATACGGAACGAAATGCAGTGGTTGTGGACACGGAATATCACCTTCTGACCTTGTCCGCAAAGCGAGAGAGAAGGTCTTCCATCTCAACTGCTTCACGTGCCTCGTCTGCAGAAAGCAACTGTCCACTGGCGAGGAACTATACGTTCTTGATGACAACAAGTTTATTTGTAAGGAAGACTACCTGGCTGGGAAGACACCGACGACGCAGCATTGTAAGTCATCTTTGAATTTATTTAAAAAACCGGCCAAGAGCATGTCGGGCCATGTACAGTGTAGGGTGCCGTAGTTGTTCATAAATGGCTGGACCGATTATGTTCAAAATATTTTTATTTTAAATAATAGTGAGATTAGTGAGCTTATGCTCACTGTTCATGATTTTAAGGGGAGGAACATGAAAAACATTTTTGTTACATACCTGTAACAAATTGCATATTTGTAGAACTAACGGGCACTGAGTAATGCTGCGGACAGACATACAAATGGACAGATGGACAATATGGACATGGCGAAACTATAAGGGTTAGTTTACTACGAGATCCTAAAAAGCTTGTGTTCAAATTTTAAAGCGGGGATAACGTTCAACGAAAGAATATTGTTTAAGTATGTTGTTACTGAATAAGTCACATGACAATTATTGTTTACGTTAACCTTTTCGTACCTATCTTAGGTACTTAGTGTAACAAATTCGCAATAGAATTTCCAACAATCGATTCTAACATATTTTGAAATGGAACCAATTCTTATTTGCAGATTGGATAGCAAACGTTATTTACGTAACCTATACATCGGCATACACGATCACGTTTGCAATTAACTCAATGTTGGCATACTTGTTAAAAAATAAATGAGGTCTTTTATTGTCCCCGACTCGATTCGGACCCAATCGGTGTCGAATAATTACATTTCTAAAACACGACCACGTCCCCTTCGATTTTCGAACGTGACATGTGAGAATTGCATTCTCAGTTTAAAATGCGTTTTTTATTGTTTAAGAACGTATCGCGGCAACAATAAAACTCTCGTAGCACCCATTTCGAAATCGGATTTTTCGATCAATACGAACCGTAACCGAAACCAAATGAAAAAAGAATCAAAAAAGGCCAAGGCGTCGGACAAAAAGCCAACCGCATTACACATTAGCCACGTCTCCACGCGGTAGTGCCGTAGACATCTTTTTTCCTTTTTATAAACTGCTTTGTCGATGGCAACACCTTGACGTGAGTTAGAAAAAAGTGACGGAGTGTAGACAAGAAAATCGTGACCCGTTGTACAGTATATAGTGACAGTACAAATATTTTGATTGGGGGATATCAATCCCTTTTTAAATAAAAGTTTGAATACATTCAAACAGCCTTTTTATTTGGGTATGGAGCTTTGAATAGATAACTAGTAAGGTCTGAGCCGCTCGCTCGTTCAAATACCGGTATTTCTGGTTTCAGTGCTAATTACTATGTAGGTACATGAAATAAATATATGCGATACATGTGCTACTGAGTCGTTTAATGTCCGTCTGTGGAGACATAAAACTGGTAATCGCTTTGATAAAATATGGCTGTTCTAGTTATTTATAAGTAAGCAGTTTGAGATGTTGAAGTAAGAATTTATTAGTATAAATTCGTGATTCGTGTTCCCAACTGTGAAAAACGTCGTACGATGGGCTTTAGGATCAAGGTTTCCTATGGGACCTATATGAAAAAACGTACATTTTACAACTAGTAAAGTTTGTGTTCATTAATATGTTTACATTTCTCCATATACCCTTGCAAATGTGTTTACTTAATTATGAAACGAGACTGGAAATTATGAACACTTCCGCACTACCGACCAGGTACGAAACCAGTTATATTTATTCTTAATTTTCACATTTTTCCATGGGAATCCTTGTTCAAAAAGACCATCATAACACTTTTTTTTAATGTTGGGATCACAACCCGGTAATCACCCTGTATACAAGAGCATAGACTATAATATATGGCCTGCGAAAGTTCATTTCTAATGTATGCACAATTATGGTTATTGAATTACTGGATATACTATTAGGTTCATAATAAATACCTACCTATTTTATATGTAAGAAATTAAAATGTAGATTAAGAGTATTGACAGTACTATTACAGTAATACCACTAAGTAATAACACAATTAATTAGCAAGGTACATTAACTACCGGTATAAGAATCGTGTTGCTACTTGCAAATAGTGTCCTATTTTCGTACACCTCAAGCCCTTTAGCACCTTATTTTAATTTTTAAACTGTCTAATAAATAAGTAATAATACTACTATCGTAATATTTGTGTGTTTCGGGGTCAGCCGGTGTATTTACCAGCATCTAGCGGGCCAGCAACGCGGTGGCAACTAACAGGTTACTGATTGTCTCCTGTTCGTTGCCGGCGCGATTTGGGCTCTACTTTTCACTTACGATCAGGTGGACTGGAGCCGCTTTGTTGTGCCAACGTTATTTTTATTGGGTCGGCAACGCGCATTTGACACCCTGAGGTTGCAGGCGCCCATAGGCTACGGTGACTGCTTTCCATCAAGCGGGCCGTATGCTTGTTTGCCACCCACGTGGTATAAAAAAAATGGTTTGCAAGTAGGTAACATTTTTTTTATGTCATAAAATGTGAATAAACATTAAAATCCACGCCTTTTAGTACACGTATTACGTACTTATACTAAAATATGAACAGTTACGACATTATTTTAGGAATCTAACGAAAATGACACATTATCGTAGAGACTTAGACTAGGCTAGGTACTGCCCACTAATAACTATGGACGGAAACTTTTTAAGTGCCTAGTTAACTTGAAATTACCACTGAATACGAGGAAACTCAAAACTGAATAAAATTTCACTATCGCTTTCGAACATAATACTTTAGAACAGTTTTTACTTACAAACATACCAACGCTCTTGTCTTATAGTCGAAAAATAAATACTTTGCCATTGAAGGTTTACGCGAAAACTTACGCACCATTGACAACTTTTTATAGTTTTATGAGTTCAGTAAAAAAAAAAATAAACAAGTAAGTACCTTAGTATCTATCTATCCCAATATCGTCTTTGTGAGTAAATATAGGCTTCCAAAAATAGCAACAACATGACTTAACTCCATTGAGGTTCGCGATTTTTGCCTAGTCACAGATTTTAGCCAATAAAAAAGAAATGGAGCGAAACAAAATCGCATTTTTTCGTATTTCGAACGTTCATAAATTTAATAATCAGTAAAAATAAACAAAACACACTAGCGGTACGATGGGGTTGCCATGTTTGTGCGGCTACCAAACATGTGTCCGCCTGCGGCGTTGCGCTATTTGCTCAGGGTAATTGTGTTTAGATATTGTTAGAGTGGAATAATGCTGGCAAATAAACTTGCTACAAGCTACAACGCTCAATCGGGTAGGCGAGTATTTTTTAAGATTAAAATTGTAATTTTGTTCTTACGATATAAACGGTAATACGAACTATCAAATCGCAAATACAAATAGGTTAAAAAAATCAGACTATCCGTTACACTGGGAGTTGACAGCTTTTTGAGCGTGACAATTTTATAGGCAGTACACATAATTATTTATAATTTTCAAGTAGGTTAACTTATTGTAAAGTTCAGATATAATTACATGATTAGATACATAGGTGGCCAAAAAATAACGGTTTGGGTGATTATCTGAGCGTTTCAACCGCCTAATTTTGGTGACATCATTTTTGCTGAAGTTTCTACACGTCTCAATGTATAAGGTCATCTTCGTCATTTATATAAGGTACAGTGCCTGCTTCAAAATGACAGTAGCACATTGTAACGAATAGAAACTTCGGCAAAAATGATTCCACCAAAATTAGGCTGTTGAAACGCTCAGATATTCAGCCTTTTGGGATTCACATGTCCCCTAGGTTGTTTTTTTTTATATATACGATTATTCGTGCCTTAGGTAGTATAGGCTACTTAACGCACTACTACTTCTGAAACTTAAAAAAAAATCTAAAAAATCCCCTTATTATTCTGCTTTCTAAAACCTCACTGGCAGATGCCCGCTATTTACACATATTTTTTGGCCACCGTGCTTGTATGTGATTCTATGATTAAACTGCTTTTTTCGAAGTTTCAATTTTATCCCAAACATTTTTGAGCCGTGCACAGAAAAGCACCAAGACCAAGAGGGGAAAACGTTATCTCTGTCCATCCCCCACGCAGGCACAACGATACGTATCTATGTCATACAAGTACTCTACCAACGGAAAAAGTGTACAACATTGAATCATGTTTAGACAACTTACGACCTTTCGTATTTCGACAGCTATATCGCATCTTCAAACTAACCCAGATTCAAAAAGTACCAACTGACTATCTGTCCTATGTGAATATAATGCTTTTTGTGAGCGGTTGTATTGTCTTCCGCCGGTTGGGCTAAACCCAGCTTGGGACGGATTAGAGTTATGCGATTATTGATATTGTTCTCTGAAATGGAATATCATCTGAGATTATGCTAGGTAAACATGTCGCCAATAGTTCAAGTATATGCTCACCATATTATTTTTCTAAATAAGTTATGCGAGATAAAAATGTTGACTCAGAAAATTGGCATTTTGTGTCCGGCCAAGACTCATTTAGGGGCTATTACTGCGCAAGCTCTTTGCCAAAACCAGTCGTTATCTTTCTATATTATATTTTTGTCCACTTAGGTAACCATTTTATACAGTTCTAAGTTTGGCTAGATACTTGGCTGAATGAGCCAAATATCGTATCTTATGACGAAAAAAAAATTTAAACGGTTTTTTTCTTTTTTAGTCCTGGATAAAAGCGAAAGCACTAAGCTATACTGCCTTAAAAGTCAAGTAACGTGACAATTATAGATTAAAAAAAGATTTGTCAAACCAGCCAGCCAGCCAGTTTGCTTCTCGGAGGGTAAATCTGCTCCACGGTCGGGTAAACCTATTTCCACGTGTATCGGACGCGTGCGGCGCGCGATATCGCTTATCAATCAAATGCACGCGTTGATGACGGTCGAGTTTTCCTCTATGCGGGAGCTACCCCTGCTTACTGTTATTGTAGTTGTATAACAACAGGGAATTGTACGGTGATGGCGTATCTAGAAATAGGATATTTTTGTCTGAATCATAACTGTCTGGCACCTCATAATTTTCACATAGTTTTTTATTTAGATTAATAAAGTAGATAGCTTAACTGTGGGAACTAACAGAATCGTTAGTTAATCATCGCTCAATTAATCTCTCTGGTTTACATTTTTTTACAAATACATTCGAAAGGTAGGAAATCATAATTAGGCATTGGCAAGTTTTTCCTCGATGAAACCGTGAAATACGTGTGAAGTCACTGATTGGCAAACAAATGGTGGTATTGCATGCAACTTGTACCTCACACAGCATTGTTTTATTCGTTTGCACAGAACAGACGCACTAAAAAACGATTACTTATCCGTGACTATAGACGGACGCCAGTGAAATTGCCGACGGCTTAAGCAAAGAACTTAAAAAAAATAACAGATCGGCATTAATGCAATATTAATAACATAACTGCTTACGCGGCCCTCATCCCACAATAGGGTTGCACCCTCGCAAATATCCCGTGTTTGTGCAGCAACCGATACTGGCAACCCCGGAAATGTTGTTGTTTTAAATGGCTACGCTTTGGCGCGCTCCGTTTATGCCAGAGGTAATCATAGACAATTTGGATGCTTATTTTTAAGCGTAATTTTGTACCGGTTCCGAATCGCGCCCAACCGTTTTGTGTAACTAATAATTATATAAAATGTAGGTACTGCTTCTGATCGTATCTAGTAATATTTTTTGACTATTAAGAGAACATAACGCACAACAGAAATTGCTCATTGTATTTTTTATACACATGGCCTGAACAGAATAAAAAAACGTAAATAAAATATCCGAAGTCTCGGACTAAATTTACGTTGTAATTTGACACTTATCAGTCAGTAATAAGAGCACAGGTAGATTATAGACATAAGTATGTATAGTCACGTAGAGACGAATAGCGTGGAATGGAGGAGACCGATAGAATCCCATTTCGCCGGGAGGGGGGAGGCGGCCATTTTCGCGACCCTGCAACCGACGGCACGATCGACTTTATACGGGGCGTCCTATTTTCAAATCCCTTGAATATATTCCGTCATTTACGGGTGGAAGATCGAGAGATCGGAAGATTTAGTACGTACTGAATCCTTCAGTCGCGGAGTTCGGTTTATGTTAACACTTTTGATGTAAGCTCAGTTTGCATTTTTTTCTTTGTAGCAAAATTGGTGAAACTTATTTTCTAGTGCATAATTAAATTTCGACATGCTGTGTGGCTTTCATGCTGTGTGGTGACGGCAGTAAGAATACATTTTGTCACCACCCCAACTCCTCCTGTGGGTGTCGTAAGAGTCGGCTAAGGGATTGAAGTGTCACTGACTATTATTTGATAAAAGATTGATGATGGGCAGCAGCGTCATCATAGTGGATACATTACTGCGATCGACAATCCGCTTGCCCAGCGTGGCGATTATGGGTATTTACCTCCTAATGCGTCTATACGCATAGTAAATAGGAGAGGCCTACGTCCAGCAGTGGACTATCATAGGCTGATGATGATGATGATGAATTAAATTTCATAATATAGTAGTAACTTGTATTCTGACGTTTTTATAAGAGAAATTCGAAGTTTCACATGAATAGTAATACTACCATATAATTTCTGTCTGTGCACTACATATGTAACAGCATATTTTCTTAAGTTTTCCACACCTATAATGCCATATAATTTTTGCACGTCAAGTATAATTTATTCATTACTTTTGATGAAAAATAACTATTACGATTGTGTACGATCTTAAACCGCTGTTATATATGAAACTTAATTCGCAATAGATAAATTCTAATAAAATCGGTAATTGCTGCTGCTATTCGGTACTATTAACATTCTTTTAGAGAAACCGTAAATACCGGCAGCGAATAGTTCGCGGTGTTGCCCACTTTTCCTTAATTATCTAACGCCTCGGCCATCCTGCGTCTGTCATTAATTTTTATTCACCATTAAAACGATCGATAGGTAGCTCGTAAACCTGCGGCAGTAAACGTTTATGTTTGGGTTTATGACGTTTTAATGTAGCGTTTTTGAAAGCTCGGACCCGCGAGTTTCTAGTTTATATGAACTCGCAGAATAGAATTATAGGTAGTAAAATATGACGCGCGCTTGCTGCAAAAATGGTATGAAAATGTTTTGTTATTCCCCTATACCCAGTATAAGTATAATCTTGGGCTTATTTAGAGGTTTCTTTCATTAACTCTACTTAGTAAAGTTATTAGTTTTCGTTCATTACTTGCTTGATTCAATTTATTTCGCTTGCCCCTTATCGTTTACATATTTTATGGTTTTTCGAAGATAGCTTTTGACATAAGTAAACCATAAACTTAACTTCAGTAAAAGTTGATTATCTACTTACAATACATTTAGAGCAGTGTGTCTCTGAGTATGTACAGCGTGCATGACAGCATAGAAATAGATGTCAGGCGAACGGTATTTTCACCGATTACCTCTACTTAGAGCGGACAAATAAAAACATCGAAAAAACTAATCGGTCAACGATTTACAGCGTCGGGAGCGCGCCCCGAGGGCAAATTATCGATAATCGACCGACTAACCAAATAGCCGGTGTCGATACAAGTTATCGACAGTAATCGTTATAATCGCTAGTGCCGCGCGATCCTTGCCGGTCGCTATTACGGGACGTGCGCGGCGTTTCAATAAGCCCCCATCCATCTTGACCCATCATTGTCTATGCCCGATCATTTTTTCCCGACCATAAAGGTGTACAAAGGAGCTCCATAATAACTGGTGACCTCAACAGCTTTTTGTACACGCTTATTATTGAAATTATTATTTATTAACTGTAATTGGCGGCGACGTTTTGAGGGTTAAGTTCGGCGTTTAGCGTAATTTGGACGATTCGACTTTTTGGAGGGTTTATTAGTGGATAATTATTAGTCTAGTGGAGGCATCGTATGGGACTTAGTGATTACACTCATAAAAATAATGCTTAATTCCGTCAAACTACGCATAACCACTACTTGTACTCTAATAGATGTGCATCTATATAGGTATCTACTTTCTTATAGAATAGTAATATTACTCTTTAATCTCAATGTGGTTGGTTTGCATATCTTGACAGCATCAACGATATTATTGTTGCTTGCACTGGCAACACCGGAGTTTCCCTTCGAGTGCGAAAGGCAGTTCTTTTTTCAAATTATTATTTTTCTTCGCCGTGTATTGTTTGTAGGTAAAAGGCGTGAAATTGAAGGGCGCCCTCGAGCGTGAGTGTGTTGAACTTTCAGCTCATGTTTGGAATGTTCTGAAGAGTCGTTGCACTCCAAAGTTTTGTTTACACCGTAACCTATTTTATTTTTGATCCGTTTAAAAAGTAACTTTGGGAAACGTTATTGTAACAACCATTTTCCGTGAAAATTTTCCCCTATTCTTGATGTTATTCGGTTTTCTGTTCGTCGCATTGTAGGTCAAAATTTTAATAGGTATTGTTCCACACTTTGAACGGTTTACATTTGTAAAATATCTTTTAAAAAAGTGGGATAAATTGGGACGTAATAGTGTGCGTGTGTCTCATTCTAAATATGGTTTTTAGAAAATATTTCTACATATTATTAAAGGGTAAACAATACGTATTATCAAACCTATGCAGATTTGGCTATCGTATACCGATATCGTATACTGAGGAAATACATTATATTATACGACTTATCTTTTAAACTGTTCTTTACGATTTTTTTTTCTTATTTTCCTCTACCGCATATGCATAATATCCCGGTAAAAGGAAAAATGAGAAACCAGACGCAAAAGACTTTCCTTCCAAGAATACCCATTATCAAAAACAACAATGACATTGAAACAAGAAAAACAATCAGAAATCCTCCCTTACAGTCCCCGGGCAAACTTCTGAAACTGTCATCCTGGACCCTACCCTACCCTACAGGGGGGAATCGGTAGGGTAGATAAGGAAATATTTTCCGACCCGCCTGTACCGTTTAGATTGGAAATGGCATGAGTCTATTTTCGGCTTTGATATTTTTGAAGTCTGCATTGGAATTCTGTCATTTCTTCTGTAAAGTTACGAGGACTTATATCATTGTTTTATTAATTGAATGTTCGGATCAGCCGTGATGAAATTCAAAAATATTAGTATTTTGCTCAATGAAAACTCGCATGAATTTCCAGTATTTAACGAAAATCTAGAAAACGTTCTGCTACTTGTATATTGCTTTGTTACTCTAGATAATTAGCTATTCCGATATGGTTAACAAAGCTGAAATTATTATTTTTAATTACACTGTCTATAGCCAAACCCCTTTGACAAATCAAGTAGGTAATTACCTAAGGTGAATCAAAAACGAACTTAAACCTAACAAGCTTCTGGAGTTTACTATTAGGCAACGGTGTCTTCTGTAGATACCCTAATATCCTACCTAGCCACTAGTTCAAGTTCAGAATATCTAACAAAATGAGGACGACTCCAAAAAGTCAACAAATAGAAAACAAAACCATCGACAAAGGACGTTAAACCTAGAACATAACTCGCAATCAGCCTCCTCATTAGAGCCTCAAGGATTAGGATTTATGTTTTCACCTAAAATAGATTTATGGTCCAAAATCACCTTTTTAAAAAAACGCTCATTTATCCTTTGCCTGATTAATTCAGCCGTGAGGCCCGTGAGTCAGGCGCGTTGGCCGGAGCGCCAAAGGCCTCTGCTGGCGGGGGGGCCCTCGGTAATTGGGCCCCCTACGTCTCCAGTGTTAAAGGACCAATGCTGGGGTTATTTATCGATACTAGAGGTTTTCGTGTGTAATGATCTTTCGTTAATTGATGTTTGGGTTTTTGGCTGCTTAGGTTCCCAAGCCGATGAGATAAGTATTTTAAAACTCACAACTAGGGTGTAATTTTCCTTATTTAGGCCCAATATGTGATAAGATAAGGTTCCTATTCTGATATCTGATGTTTTGTTGTCTCGATTTATCCCGCGGAGTATGATACCATATATTATTATCTTTCTATGCCAGTGTGCTCTTTAGTAAAAGGCAGACGCTATATTGTGTCTTTTCATGATAAGTTCATAATATCTATTCTTGCGCGACAATACACGTAATATGACGGCATAATCTATAATCAATTGCATCATATGTGTTGGGGTGTTGACTGTAAAAGTGCGTACCAAGTGTTTGAGCACCTACCATCCCAAATTTCCGGTTAAGCTTAAGCCGGATATGGCTTTATAAAAGGGCGTACATTTGAAACAACAAGCCGGATACCTCTTGACTGGACTCCAACTTACTAAAAAGGCTTTACCTGGCAACCCTAGGTAACAATAACTACGTATATACTTTTGCAACCAATTGTACTAGCATTACATCACCTTAACTTGAAATTACCACACTTGTAAAGTTTGTAGTTTCAAGTTAACATTCCCTCGTCAACTAAACAAAACTTACTTTCGGTAGTAAAATTTCTTCAAGCGCCTTCCCGTCTGCCAACAGAATAAAAAAGCCTCCGTATTTTATGAATGCACAACAAACATTCTCAGAATCACAACAATCGTTAAGCACACGACATCCGACACTCAATCCAACGGCTGCTCGGCCAAAACGGGCCCATTCATACACAAAACATATGCTAACAACCCGACCGTGGCATTATTCAACTTAACCTTAACACTTTAATAGCCTGAATCGGGAATCAAACCCGCGATGCCTCATTTCATTTGCTTCCTTTCTACTCCCATTCAAAACTCGACTCAATTGTCAGTTCGTAAAACTTTAAATTCGGTCACAGATGCTGTGAAACTTAATTAGTTGACTTGAAACGCAAACATCTTATGTAATTGAGGTAAACAAACAATTTTAGACTCAATCTAGGTTTCTTAAGGTCACGAACAATTTGGGTGAGTTGGATTGTGAAAATTTTCTGCAGAAGTTTTTACGACAGTCCGTAATACAAGCGCGAGTTAACCGGAGCAGGTAATTCCTAGAGCGCCGTTCTGTTTTTAATCGAAGTTTCGTATTGTTTAGTCACTGACAGCCGAGCGAGCCACAAAAGGTAGACTTCCGCGTTGCCGTCACTTCGATTATGCCCATCAAGACATTTGGGATTCTAATTTCTTAGGCGTTACCGTAGAATGAAAGGTGATTATCAATTTATCAGCGACACTAACTTGATAGTAAGGACCTATCACAGTAAACTTACCGTTGCTATGAGTTCCTTTTTCACCTACTTGTTTTTAAATTAGACTTGATCTCTTAATCATACCACCATAGCTAGCTAGTTATGTTAGAACTTTAACAGAAGTCAAGTCAAGTCAAATAATTTATTTGCCAGAATACGGTTACAGAGGTCTTAAATCTAGGTAATACCTATACATTTCATGCGTATTCAACCTGCCTGCAGGATGTGCAAATATTTAAAGATAATATTAGTATTTATATAGCTAACTAGAAGAAATACAACTAACTCGAAGATGACCGCTAACCAAGGTCTCAAAAACCCGTGAACATTTTCAAGCTACCGATCCAGACCTCCACGGTTTTATAGTTTTCAAATTTTTACTGCCTCCAGTAAATCATTATTTTCTGCGAACCGCCCATTCCTCGCGATTCGGATACAGGAATGTTATTCAGTGATGATGTTCATTTGTGCTTTAATCGCGTTTCGGCGAATCCAGATTAACGTCTCGCAAACTGCCTCATCACAGATAGACGGGCCTTGTTTTGGTCCGCTGTTTTTCGACCGTGTATGTAAATAAAAGGTAACAATAAAAACGCCGCGATAATATTAATAACACCGATAAAAAATAAAAAAGCATATTCAAAAATCGAACGCGGGAACGAAGCATGTATAGACAATAATGGAAAGGAACAAAGAGGTAAAAAAACGGGAAGAAACCTGTCGACGCCATGTTGTGTGGCGCTCGGCCTTCACGCCTCGGCCGCCGAAGATTATCTTTTGAAAAAAGAACCGAACGGCAGGCGCTCTGATCGCACAACAATGGTCTTATACGCGTGTTCATTTCATGGATTTATCGCCTTTCATTGCTACTGATTAAGGATTACATTCGGCCGTAGCGGCGCCTACTTGATTTGTTTTGCGGCGGTGTTGAGAAAGAGCATCGTCACCGCGCCTGCGCCTCTCTGATGACCTGTCAATTCCGTCGTGTACGTCGGCCGTCGAAGAAAAAAGCGACATTAGAGTGGCCATCTATTATTTTGACTTTATGTGGGGAGATGGAGCTGAGATTGATCGTGTTTGGCCCGGCCTTTTTAATTATATCGCATTCACTTGTTGAATGACTTCTACTGTTCGGTAGATGCGGCTAGTTAATGTCATGTACAGGTTTGTAGACACAATTTCTTTTATAAGACGTTTGTCTATAATCGCAGCAAAGATCTTAACTTTAAATGAATTCTTGATTGCCTACCTATAAGAACTCGACAGAGAAGGTTAAATGTGAGTGAACTTTCCAAAAATACTACATGCATTATTTTGGAGCTGATTTTACTGGATCTCCGTAGTTTGTGAATTTCTGAATGTGAACGTACCTGAAATAAGCGATCTCTCTACTAAATGGGAGCATCTGAAGGTGTAGTGAAATCTAGTTCCCTTATAATATTACCTATGTGCTTAATGTGCTCCACCTCGCATAGTAGTAGTCAGTAGCCCTACCCTGACTTTGCAAAGTATCGGTAACGTTAGGTTTTACTTTTACCATGAGCTGGCGGAATGAGTTTACGGGGTCGACAGCGTTACTTTGTTTACTCTTGAAAACACGAGTTTGAGCGGCAGGGAGAAAGCGAGCATCGATTTCTCTCGCCATAAACATGGTGCAACCTGTGTCTGAATGTCCACCAGGAACCATGATTGACGTGTTGCATTCCTGTCATACTAACATTCGAATTTACAAGTGTGAGAGAGGCAGAGAGGCACTTCGTGGTTCGCGGTAGGCTTTCTTGCGCCTGTAGCCGTGGGTACCATGAACTGCCGCTGAATTATTAACGCGCGTTTACTTCCTATCCATCCAGGTCCAGGTCGCCCTTGCCTATTGGCGCGCTAAGGTAAGGCTACTGCAGCCGTACTATTAGCACATTCAATGCCAACAGCGCCACTGGCGAGTTGTCAGTAATTTTGTTTACATGCCGCCGACTCCGGGGGGGAGTTTATCACTATACTATTTGCAGTGCCAGGATAAAAACAAAGGCTATCCCTGCATGCCAGCCGGCGTTAAGTGTATAGTGAATACCTCCCCTAGGGAGTCGTGTGGCATGTGAACAATGTTATTGAGGACTCCCCAGTGGCGTTTTTGGAGTTGAAGTAGCGTACATTGTACAACAAGTTGGCGTGCAGCGATAACCTAGGTTTTTGATCTGGCAGTGAAAGTGTTAGTTGCTGCAACATTAGCCGTACCATGACCTGCAGCGGCATTATTAACGCGCGTTTACTTTCAGTCCATCCCGCTCGTTCTTGCGTATTGGCGCGAGCGAGCCGGTATGGCTCTCATGATACGGCTACGGGAAAGCTTATGGTAGGTCACTGGTAGGCACACAGGACAGCAGTGTTATTCACAAAGGAAACCGCTGTGTCAGCGCTGCGGCAGCGTAGAGCCTAAAAATGGTATTCACTAATGCACTTTAAACGACACTAGCGCTCGGCGACGAATGCGGCGTGAGCTGGAACTACACTGCGTCGAGAGTTACCGCCTACAGTTCGACGACGAGCTGTTCTACGTTAGTGAATACCGTTTTTCGCAGCACTGCGCTCGACGTCGAAGTGAAGGCTGTCTCGTCGTCGAGCTCGTTGATGAACGCAACGTCGAATGTGTGAATAAGAGAAAAGCATTGCAGGACTGCGCTCGCGCACATCAGGGCCCAATTCGCGCCGTGTGTCACGGCGCGCGCGTCTCATTGTGCGATTTCGTACGCCCGTAAATACTTCATTACGGCCTGTTATTATGTGACAACTTGCGGTTTATGATATTATTTAAGCTACTTAGGAGTGTACATTACGAGTGTGCGATCTGTTTGGTATCTTAATGTATGATGGCTTTGGACCAATAATATTTCGAAGCTTAAGAAAGATGGTCGCATTTCTTTGCATTTTAAAGGATCAATCATGGTGCCTATTCAGGCTAGTAATACGTAACTATAGAGTAACTATTAACATGCGAAAAAATAAGATTAAAAAGTTATTAAGCAATTTAGAGTTGAACAAAGTTGAACATATATTATGCATTTAGAAAATTCGTAATCTTAAATTTAGATTTAATGAATACTAATAATAATTTAATATTTCAGCTGTCCCTTGCTGGGCACAGCCCTCTCACATTGATTGGGCTTAGTTGGGATATAAGTAATGTAGTCATAATCATCATCATCATATCAGCCGAAAGACGTTAGCCACTGCTGAACATGGAGCGGAAAGATTCTCGAGTGGCGGTTCACGGCGAAATAACGTCTTAAGGCATTCTCTACCAGTCATCCATTGGGCCAATAATTGGAACATTAAAAAAAAACATTTCTTTTACTGTATTTTTCATCTAACAAACACGGAGCTTCAAAAGCGCTACATAAAGCTTGCTACGAATCTCGACGACAAGGCTGCGCACTGGCAGCCGTGACCGCAGATCGTGACCCGCCGAGATTGCGGCGCGTGTGCGGTGGCTTTATTTATTTATGTGTGTTGATTGTGTGAAAGTTGGAAATTCGGATCTTGGAGGAAATTAGATTCATGTTCTTTAGCTTTGTCTATGACACCCCTGAGATCTAAGAACGAAGTTTTCACAGTTATAGATTAACCTTTATTACGAGGGTAAAACTCACCTTTTTTCCGTCTAATAATAATATAATGTGCCCAGGAGGAAAGGGAAAAAATTCAACAGCGGATTTCTGACCAAATTTGAAGTTAAAAATGTCATATGAAGTTTTCTGGATTCAGTCTAGTTTAGGAGAAAATTAGTTTTTTTCTTAAAACCGTTTTAGACCGTTACGCTATGATCCTATGATAAACTCATTTTAGGAAACGATTTTGTCACCATGTTGTCTTAGTCTTGCCACACTTCGTTGACAGACATCAAAAAAAAATGTACAAAAAAAACTTTAATAACCTAGCAAATGTAAAAAAAAAGTTAAAGTGCATTTTATGCGACAGTTTCATAAATAAAATCCTTTTTTTGTGTATTAAGGCATTCAAAACAGAAAAAAAACAAAAAGTTTTTTTTTGCAGATTTTACTAAAACTCAACATTATGCTGTTAGAATTTTTACCCTTTCCTCATGGGCACTTTGTTATAAGGCTCATTTCTAAACTGTCAAATGTTCTGTCTTAGAAATCGTCAACTATGATCTGCGGACTTATGATTTTCTCGTGTTTATCGTTTACCGTAACATGTACAAGTGAGAAAGTGGTGTGTATCACGATGAACGACAAACGCATAACCACATTAACCACCTTTCCTTTTCCTTGTATTTATACATACACACATAGTGATAATATGTACCTAAACTCGGAAAGGCTAATAAATACGATTTCCATACTCCAAAATTGTTATATAGGAAAAATCGACTCCTCTATGGCGCCATCCGTATATGATGATTTAGCTGTTGGGTACCTACCTTACCTCGAATTTCCTTTTTGCTCTCATGGTTTTATATTTATGAACTGTATCTATGTTTTTATCGCAAGTTTGAAATGACTCATTGCAATTATCGATTAAGCGTAAATTTTTTCTCGGAAAATTATTAATCACATCTAAAATGACACAGACCTAGTTTGACCATGAGGAATTAGTTGTTACTAATTTTAGCAATAATACCTGTTTAAATTTATCTAAATAGACTTAGGGATGTAAATTAAAACGAGAAGATAACTAACATTATCGAGGATTTCAAAAGATACAGCTTCTATAGTCCTACCCGTATTCTTGATTTTATTCAATCAATACCGTATCTATCACACCATTACGTCCTTAAAATAATTACCGCGCACCCAATTTTTCACCGGCGATATATTATGATGCCTAATTTGTCTGCTTTTGCGCCATTGTGTCGGTTATAGTTGTCTATGGTTGGACAACTATTCTCAAAGTGTGGGCCTGTGGAAATCGGGCCTATAGAAGGGCTCCGTCAAAAAATATGCCTACCTAGCATGCAAGTTAAGTTAAACTCCTGTACATACAGTGCTTTCATTTTCTTAATGTAGGTTACCCTATCTTCGTATTTCTGATATATAAACGAGATCGCTTCCATTTCCTTGTTTATAAATTATTACCAGACCATCGATGAACAATTTACGAAGATTTTCGAGCATTAAGGAAGTAGAAAAATGTATGTGAGAAGACTTTACAACTTTAGTTAGAAGATTGGTATTATTTCTTACTAAATAAAGTTAAAAAGATGACACTTTAGTAAAAAATAGGCCCAACAAATCAAACCAATCCTTATCCTTATTTACCCAATCAAACTGTTTAAAAAAAAAACAGTTAATTAGGTAAATAAGGTGTCAGATTATCCGTACCTAAACTTAAACGGATCTGTCACTATACTCTGTTTGGTTTGGTGTTTAAAAAAATGTAAACAATCTTGCAGTATGTTTTTATTGAAAAATGCATATAAAAATCCAAACTAGGTATTTAATGAATCAAATACAATGTAAATCACTGTATTTCCTTGTTATATTATGTGTATTTGCTAAAACTTATTTTCTACTCGTAGTTTTCAATAAAAATATACTGCAAGATTGCTTACCTTTTTTTAAACACCAAACCAAACAGAGTATAGTGACAGATCCGTTTAAGTTTAGGTACGGATAATCTGACACCTTATTTACCTAATTAACTGTTTTTTTTTTTAACAGTTTGATTGGGTAAATAAGGATAAGGATTGGTTTGATTTGTTGGGCCTATTTTTTACTAAAGTGTCATCTTTTTAACTTTATTTAGTAAGAAATAATACCAATCTTCTAACTAAAGTTGTAAAGTCTTCTCACATACATTTTTCTACTTCCTTAATGCTCAAAAATCTTCGTAAATTGTTCATCGATGGTCTGGTAATAATTTATAAACAAGGAAATGGAAGCGATCTCGTTTATATATCAGAAATACGAAGATAGGGCAACCTACATTAAGAAAATGAAAGCACTGTATGTACAGGAGTTTAACTTAACTTGCATGCTAGGTAGGCATATTTTTTGACGGAGCCCTTCTATAGGCCCGATTTCCACAGGCCCACACTTTGAGAATAGTTGTCCAACCATAGACAACTATAACCGACACAATGGCGCAAAAGCAGACAAATTAGGCATTATAATATATCGCCGGTGAAAAATTGGGTGCGCGGTAATTATTTTAAGGACGTAATGGTGTGATAGATACGGTATTGATTGAATAAAATCAAGAATACGGGTAGGACTATAGAAGCTGTATCTTTTGAAATCCTCGATAATGTTAGTTATCTTCTCGTTTTAATTTACATCCCTAAGTCTATTTAGATAAATTTAAACAGGTATTATTGCTAAAATTAGTAACAACTAATTCCTCATGGTCAAACTAGGTCTGTGTCATTTTAGATGTGATTAATAATTTTCCGAGAAAAAATTTACGCTTAATCGATAATTGCAATGAGTCATTTCAAACTTGCGATAAAAACATAGATACAGTTCATAAATATAAAACCATGAGAGCAAAAAGGAAATTCGAGGTAAGGTAGGTACCCAACAGCTAAATCATCATATACGGATGGCGCCATAGAGGAGTTGATTTTTCCTATATAACAATTTTGGAGTATGGAAATCGTATTTATTAGCCTTTCCGAGTTTAGGTACATATTATCACTATGTGTGTATGTATAAATACAAGGAAAAGGAAAGGTGGTTAATGTGGTTATGCGTTTGTCGTTCATCGTGATACACACCACTTTCTCACTTGTACATGTTACGGTAAACGATAAACACGAGAAAATCATAAGTCCGCAGATCATAGTTGACGATTTCTAAGACAGAACATTAATTGACAGTTTAGAAATGAGCCTTATAACAAAGTGCCCATGAGGAAAGGGTAAAAATTAGGTAAATAAGGTGTCAGATTATCCGTACCTAAACTTAAACGGATCTATCACTATACTCTGTTTGGTGTTTAAAAAAATGTAAACAATCTTGCAGT
>JALPQI010023262.1:0-15052 GCA_025490895.1 Thaumatotibia leucotreta
AATCCTTCACACGTGTACGAACATCATTTGACCGGCGATTGGTTAAATCACAAAACAAGCGAGAAACTAGTCAGACAAGGCTTTATTACAATTAATACCCGTCGGTCACGCCCACATTATCTTAACCTTTGCAGCCTTACTGAATGTGAACATGTCGAACTTTGAAAGGTAGGTAGGAGGCCTCTGAAAGGGCATCGGGCGGGTCAGTTTGTAAATGAAGTTTTTTTTTAATAAATACCTGTGGCGTGGCATATTTGGTTGTGGAAATAGAGAGTGGAACAAAAATAGCGGTGATCCATACAGTATCGTACACTGATAAGAAAAATAAAAGAGTAAAAAAAATTCTCACTAAAAAATATTTTGTTTTTGTATTGCCGACCACTTTCCTTGTTAAACCTTCATAGAAAATGGAAGACATTACGCGCGAAATACATTTCCTTTTTTTTTTAATCAAAATATTTTACTGAATGGTGCCTTAAGCATACATAATCTTGTGTATGTCAAATCCCTGTTTCAGGTATATTACCATAATACTTATTCAAAATGTTAATTCTGTGTATGAATCGTGATTGCAAACGAATAAGGTAAGGCTTTTCTGAAGGTACCTATAACGATTTAGTTGACAGGTGAGTCACGGCTATGTTAGAAAGTTAAGGGTTTCCAGGGAGTCCAGCATTTTGATACTTATTTGTGAAGTAGCCCCTGCGCTGCGTCGAGCTTTCTATTCACTCATATTTTAAAGACAAACGGATCTTAATCGCGTAAACTTACCTTTAATTATACCACGGGTGTAACGTCATGCCCGAAACGTCAGGATATAGTTAAACGTAAGTTTACGCGATTAAGACCCGTTTGTCTTTCTATTCACATAGAAAAATACAGAAAATTAATTTCAGGTAACGTTAACTTTACATGTGACAATTCACAAATCTAAATGAGAAATTTCCCATTTACACGTCTCGTGACCCTGTGGTGGGGTGGTTCGTGTTTTTGCGCTTAACCCTGTGGTTAAGCGCAAAAACACGCACTGATATAGAAGCAGAAACCGCATAAGAGTTTACGTTTCTAAATCAGCCTCCTAAAAGGGTTATTGTATTGGCTGCACTTGAGCGGAAACGGAGCAAAGTGAGGTGTCAGCACGCGCGGCTCCACTCGATAGTGCACGTAGCCGCTCTCCGCCGGCGTATCTCCAGCAGCCGCACCATGAGTGGACAAGTAAAGGATACGGTAGGTTACTCTCGATACGTGGGTGAATATCTGAGCGTTTCAACCGCCTAACTTCGGTGGCATCATTTTTGTCGAAGTTTCTATTCGTTACAATGTGCTACTTTGTCATATGAAGGAGGCACGGTATCTTATGCAAATGACGTCTAACTATTATAACATTGAGACGTCTAGAAACTTCGACAAAACTGATGCCACCAAAATTAGGCAGTTGAAACGCTCAGATATTCGCACACGTAATGCATTCTATCGCGCTCGCACAGTGGAGTATCGAGTAAAACCTAACGTTAGCGATACTTGCAAAGTCATGGTATGGCTACAGCTGTACCATGTGTGGACAAGTAAGGTTTGCGTTAGCGTTTACTAGATACGTAGGCCGTGTGGTGGCAGTAGTAAGAATACATTTGTACCCCAACTCCTCCTGCGGGTATCGTAAGACTCGTAAGAGTCGACTAAGGGATTGAAGTGTCACTGACTATTATTTGATAAACGATTGATGATGGGCAGCAGCGTCATCATGGTGGACATGGACACATTACTGCGATCCGCAATCCGCTTGCCCTGCGTGGCGATTATGGGCATTTATCTCCTAATGCGTCTATACGCTTAGTTAATAGGAGACTATCATTACTATCATAGGCGGTGATGATGATGAGATACGTAAAGCAGTCTATCACGCTCACACTATTGGTACGGCTACTGATCTATTGGAGCGAGCATGATGGACTACTTTACGTATCGAATAAAAGCGAATGTAAACATTATTTGCCAACACATGGTACGACTATAGCAACACTTCCTGACCTCTCCCCTTCACGTGCACGGACCAAAGCCTTATATTGTTACAAGCGATAACAGATTTTTACATAATTATGTTTTTTTTAAGTATACGAATCGTCTGGAGAATAAAAAAATATACTTTCCAAAGCATTTGACGACATTGACATATATCGCAAAAATATACTTTTACGTTAATACTAATAAAATATCAATAATAAAATATTTAAAATCTATGTGGACTCAAGGTGTATAGTATTAAGTTCGTAATAAAACCGAGATTGTGTTCTAAAAGTGCTTGATTATGAAATAATGCAAGTTTTGAGGCTTGATTACTTTTGGATTCTACTTACAAATGGTATACCTATTTACATACGTTCTAGTCCTCGACAAAAAGTATGATAGGCCGTGTGACTTTAGTTTAGTTTAATTATTTAGTTTGTACGAGTGTTTTAAGCACTTAGTGTATTTTAATATTTAATTTGTAAAATAGATTATTTGTGTCAGTGCACATAGAAATGTCACGACTCTTAAAATATACCTTATATTATGTTCTCTAAAGAAAACCGTTTTAAACACCGTAACAAGGTACTTATCCATGTGCACTAACACATTTAATAAAAAAAATACATTTAGGTATGTTACAGAGGTCAGCTGTAACATCTGTAATGGGTACTGAAAGATCACAGTGACACTAGGTAGTACCTAATATGCCTGGGAACAAATCCCTGAAAAACGACGGCAAAGGCTTATACAGTCTTATTTGTACTTTACTCTCATGTCTTCATTATTTATTAAAGGTCATAGTTACTGAGCTCAACTCTAAGTGCATCGCTAAATTAATTTAATTTACTCTCAATTCTACTAAACTGTCATAAATAATATTGCTTAGAATGCCAGAGGCAAGTTTATGTTAAACGAAGAGTAAAACGTCACCATAAAATATAAATTAAATTTTACGGCTTATATGTGTCTTGGATAGTTTATATCCCACTTGCACCAAATCCATTATTAAAATGTTAAAATTGATACTTGGGACCGCTGGTATTTGGAAGGGGCGGGACGTAAGCAAATAAGCTCAGTGACGTTCCTAATCCCACTGGGAAATAAAGATATTCAAAATATCTGCGTTTCGCGGTTACCCTTAACGTACTGTTATTCGAACGAGCTTATATTTGGGTATAGAATTCTATATCCATTTGGATAGTTTGCCGTTGCTTTCAATGAGAAATGTGTACATACCTTCAGCTTTTAGTGCTAATAATTAATAACATAGGGACTAATGAAGCAGAAACTCGTTCATAAAACCAAAGTTAACTGGAAATCCAACATAAGGTAAAAATGTAACGGCTTGCCAATAAAACACGATCAGATACTGGAAATATGAAAATAGCAAAACGTAAACATATGCGATCTTTGCCCGGAATACGAAATGACACAAACGGAGCCCTGCCAGCATCTGCCATATTTTACGTTTCTTGTTATTATTATAAATACTTATTGTATTTTATACATACCTATAATAAGTTTGATAACTGGGAAGTATAATAATTTTTATTTTACATTAACCTTCAACAGAATATGTATGAATGTAAACGTCCTCATTAATGTTGTCACACAATTGATTACTTCAGCATCTATCAGTGACACTAATAGGGGCAGTAACACTTATATCTAAATTCGGACGTTTCAGTGGAAATAAAGTACGACGGAAAAAGATTAGATATTGCCAACGTGTGCTAGGTAGTTTGCTCTCATGTATTATGCGAGCATTTATAGACCTTTGTCGTCGTAGATAAGATGTAAATACTAAACCATTAAGGTGCATGCAGACCAAAAGAGCATTCGCTGTTCTATCCCCCTACTCTACGGAATTCTATTGTTACACGAAACGTGATTGGTTGATTTCGTAGAGCGGGGGATAGAACAGCGAATGCTCTTTTGGTCTGCATGCACCTTTAGGGGCTCTCTGATTCTTAAAAAAAAATGAGTATCTTACTGAATCCTTTTGGCTAAACCAAAGGAGGAGACTTAGTGACTGTGTTGATTGTGTGTGTTTGTTAATAAATACAGATTTAAAAAGTATGTACAAACTAAAATGCAATAAACATATCGTACCTACCATTCGCACGGTAGTCCTTACAACCATCAAACGGCGAAGCCAGCTGTCATCAGAGCAGAGTCCTCACGCGAGTAACACAATAACGCGTCACGCCACGACTGACGCTCAATTACAAATCGACAGGCTGCCAAGTTGCCAGCCCAATCATGTTTCCTAGCTAGATAACTTTGTTATTGTTGAGCTTTATTTTGTAAAGTTGGTGTTACAAATCTGTATAGTAATCTCATGTCAAACACTGATGAAATTGGCCTAGAACTTAATTTAAAGCAAAGCATGTTTATACTTAGTTCAGTCATGTCTAGGGAATAAAAAAAACTGAGAATTTCTTGCCACCCGCCTTTTAACAATCCTTGCAAACGTACGCTTGATGATTGCAATGTTACTCAGTAAGAAAAATGAATAAAAATTTAATTTCATACGAATGTGCTCTCGTAATATGCATTCACTTGAGTTTTCTTTAAAAGAAATTCAAGATTAGCTGGCATACTGCTATTGCTGCTGCTCTGAATACTTTGGCGCACAGTCGCTTATTGTGGAGAAATTAATTTTAAACGTGCATACAATTCTGGTACCTAACCTAAATAAGTAACTTAAACGTCAACCTTTATTATTACCTATCTGTTTGTAGTTGAGTAGTTCCAAGGTATTCTGAAAAAACCTAAAAGATTTTTAACTATGAATTTACTAAAGCTCTTCATTTCGGTAACAATTTTGGCGCTACAATATGATCACCGTAAAAATGGTTAGGTCAGGTTTAGATAATGGATGTATGTGGATTTTTTCAGAGAGGATTACATTAAATTGATTTTAACTTTCACGATTAATTGCGTAAACTTACGTCTGCCTGCGACCACGTGTGTAATGTCATGCCCGAAACGCCAGGATATAATTAAACACAAGTTTACGCGATTAAGACCCGTTTGTCTTTAAAATATGAGGATTACATTAAAACCTAAAAAAGGTAAGTCATAAATTGTATAGGCATCTACTTACATACGAAACCATCCGCCAATATAAATTGCGAACGATGCAAACAATGCCTTTTAAAAAACGGCCAAGTGCTAGTCGCGCACATATCAGCGTGTATTCACATTCAGTATTTTCTTCTTTTTTTATGCTATAGGTGGCAAACGGACAGACGAATCGCCTGCTGGAAAACAATTAATGTCGCTCATGGACAATTGGACACCCAAAACACCAGAGGCGTCGCAAATACGTTGCCGGCCTTTAAGGTGGGAGTACGTTCTTTTCTTGAAGGTTCGAAGGTCGTATCGGTCCGGAAACACCGCTTGCGACAGTTCGTTCTGTGTGAAAAATTATACCCGACCTGCATTATTTGACCGAGAGTGCATTCAACAATATTCTAGTGATAAATGTGATAATGATGACATTGTTTTGAATATTAAGAGCTTGTGGTAAGTTTAGAACCGATCAATGATCTCACAGTGCGACGCAAACCGGCACGCATCTGGCTTGTGTTCACCGAGTGACGGCCGCTGACGCCGCTGTCGATTCACTTCGCACATGGGCTCGAATAAGTGTCTTGGCCTCAAATCTCATTTAAGTACGCCAATATTAACGGCAATGTCTATAAATCTATCGCAAAAAACTCTTCTCTCACACCAGCAATTTTTAAACAGAGATCAACTATTTATAATGTATGCTTTTAATAAGCCTTAAATCACGAGTGTGATTTTATAAAATAAGCGGTACGGGCTTCATAATAATAATAATAATATACTTGCATACCTTTATCAAATTATGACTTTTTTAACTGTAAAAAAAATACGTGTAATATGTATGTATATGTATCGTGGGTATAAAAAGATCATAGGTTCCCAAACTGTTTGTATGACCACCCCCTAAAGCAGGGTACCTACCTAATTACATTCAGCGCCCCTTATCCCTTCTAACAGCAGAATTCATCAAATCATAGTTTTTTTTTTTTTTTTTTATACCACGTCGGTGGCAAACAAGCATACGGCCAGCCTGATGGAAAGCAGTCACCGTAGCCTATGGGCGCTTGCAACCCCAGGGGTGTCACATGCGCGTTGCCGACCCAATAAGAACTTGTACACTCCTCTTTTGAAGAACCCCATACTGTAGTCCAACGGGAAAACCTCGGCAGGGAGCTCATTCCACAGACGGACCGTCCGCGGGAGGAAGTTCCTCTGAAACCGCACAGTGCGCGACCATTTAGGTTGCAAGGTGTGAGGATAAGCGCCCAGTCGGTGGCGAGCGGTGCGATGATGAAAAGTGGACGTTGGCATCATGTCGAACAGTTCTTCAGAGCACAACCCATTGTACAGACGATAGAACACACATAAGGAGGCGAAGTCTCTCCTTAGACTTAAGGGTTCAATACCGCCTGTGAGTCTGGGATCGTCGACTATTCGGACAGCTCGTCCGTCGTCGTCGTTTTAGTACCAAAAGGTTACTAAAAGTTGTTTCATATTTAATTTACTAGTGTGAAATAAGCAGTATCCTAATTTTAACATACTCTACAAATATCTAGCTTGTAAGTTTACCATCTTTATAACTTGTGAAATTTCAATAAAGTACTGAGTAGGTATTGAGTATTTTGAATTGTATGACATACAATAGGTACATGTACGATAAAAGTTAAGAAAATATATTTTTTCTACTCGTCGACTGTAATATTTGAATGAAGATTACGTACACAAAATTACACAGAACAGAAAAAACATTCCGTGCAAAATTGTAATCAATCTGCACTTCGTTTCATCGTATTTAATTCATTCAGATCATCAGATTTGTTAACTTACTTTTATTGACTCGTATGGAAAGTATTATACACAATAGTGTTATATTCAAGATTTACACAAACTATTATTACACGATTGCGTAAAATACTATTTCATACCAAGAGAACTCTAGTGCATAAATAATTGTGTACTAAAGTAATTTTATATATATGTAGGATACGATTAATAAAATCACCTGTTGTAATTTTTTATTAATGCTAGATGGCAGCATTTTAGAGAACTTACAACGTAGATCCGGATAAAGTATAATAACTTACTTCCGCGTATTAACATAATATGTATTCATAAAAGTTGTGCCACTAAGGTGCAGTTTATACAAAAGTTAATTCAAACACATTAAAAGAGTTTTTAATGGGTTTTTTCTTGTTGGGGCTACGACAAAATGAGCTAAATGCTAAATATAAAAGAAATAACCACGACATTATTCCAATTATGTAAAATTATGTTTTCAAAGTGCCCTTTCGTCCCGTAGTGTTTGCGTACCTTTAAACGTCTTAATTAAACCACTTGTGAATAATTAAGGGGCCCACTACACGGCGTAGAGGACTCTTTAGGTACCTACCCAACTCTTTTGCTGAGTTCCATGAGCTCAACCCACTCGAAGCGGACCATAATTTTTATTTCGAAGTGAGGAGAAATAAATTAAAATTAAAAACAGCCGGGTGAGAAGTAAAATTCGAAGGTAAGATTTGTTCCGATCTTGTTCTTTATTCATGCTCGACCTTAATTAACTTTATCCAGCAAGCGTAATGCGAGGAGAAATAATTAATTTGTACTCTTGTTGTCAGTTTATATAGAAAATAATGTGGGCGACCGGTCACACTCCTACTTTCCTGAATTTAAGTCTTGTGATTTGGATGTGGGCATTATTTAGCTTTCATTGCCCTTGATGTTAATTATTTAGCAAAAATATAAATGATTATTATTTTGGACCTTTTCAACTTTTTGGAGCTATTCGTGACTGAAAATAGTACATCACTATTATAAGTGCCAAAAAAAATTAGTTTGAAACGAGTGGCGATAAATTAAAACACTCTACGGAATAAAATAAGTAAAAAAAGTTTTAAGTTAAACGGTTTTTATTGCACCAAAAACTAGAAAATAAAAATTAGTTGTACCTAACTAACCGTAGATGCTACTTTTTGTAGATTAGTCACGTGAAACTATTATCACTGTAGTCTTCCCAAGTCGGATGCTGAAAGCCACGTTTAGCCTCTATGTCAGTGGATTAAGCGTATCCTAATCGGAAACTTTTACCAAACTGAAATAAAAACGTGGGGCGTACGCAATTGTGATTAAGTCACTATAGTTATTTAAGAACACACATAGAAATCAAGAGCGCAATAGAGTAATAAGTTTTGTTCTGGCCTTGATAAAAGTTATTTACCTCTGTAGAAGTGTTGGAACAGATGAATGATTAAATCTACAATTACATATTTTGAACTTGTAGGTTTCTTCATAATAACGCCCCACGTTTTTATTTCAGTTTGGTAAAAGTTTCCGATTAGGATACGCTTAATCCACTGACATAGAGGCTAAACGTGGCTTTCAGCATCCGACTTGGGAAGACTACAGTGATAATAGTTTCACGTGACTAATCTACAAAAAGTAGCATCTACGGTTAGTTACAACTAATTTTTATTTTCTAGTTTTTGGTGCAATAAAAACCGTTTAACTTAAAACTTTTTTTACTTATTTTATTTTCAAGTTTTTAGTGCAACTTATTCTAGATCAAAGGTTGTTGTTGTAATATGCAATACAATTAGGGATGCTAGCGTTTAACTCTCGCGCTTTAATCACGACACAAACATGTGTAAACGTAATGGACAAAATTTTATGTGTAACGAGAGGGGAATCGCTGCTGAATAGATATTTTTTTAAATCCGACACTAAAAAAATGTCAGCTTCAATGCCCGAAGTGTCTCAACTGGACGTGTTATTCATACTAAAATGAGCTATCAGCTGGAGGGCCGCAGGCCCGACTGGTCACCCTACGCTACTCGATCCACTCACGCTGTCACTCTATCAGCTGGAGGGCCGCAGGCCCGACGGGTTGCCCTACGCTACGCGATCCACTCACGCCACGCCTTAATAAGGAATATATCAATCAATTTGGTTTATTGAGAAAATCAAGTTTAAAGCGAGACCCGACGGCTCGCCCTACGCGATCAGCTCACGCTGTCACTCTACTCGTATCAGCTGGAGGGCTGAAGGTCCGACGGCTCGCCCGACGCTATGCGATCCACTCACGCTGTCACTCTATCAGCTGGAGGGCCGCAGGCCCGACGGCTCGCCCCACGCGGTCCACTCATGCTGTCACTTTATCAGCTGGAGGGCCGTAGGCCCGACGGCTCACCCTACGCGATCCACTCACGCTGTCACTCTATCAGCTGAAGGGCCGCAGGCCCGACAGCTCACCCTACGCGGTCCACTCACGCTGTCACTATCAGCTGGAGGGCCGCAGGCCCGACGGGTCACCCTACGCTACGCAATCCACTTACGCTGTCACTCTATCAGCTGGAGGGCCGCAGGCCCGACGGTTCGCCCTACGCGCTCCACTCACGGTGTCACTATCAGCTGGAGGGCCGCAGGCCCGACGGGTCACCCTACGCTACGCGATCCACTCACGCAGTCAGTTTATCGGCCAGAGGGCTGCAGGCCCGACGGCTCGCCCTACGCGGTCCACTCATGCTGATGCCACTCTATCAGCTGGAGGGCCGAAGACCCGACAGCTCGCCCTACGCAATCCACTCACGCTGTCACTCTATCAGCTGGAGGGCCGAAGGTCCGACGGGTCTCCCTACGCTACGCGATCCACTCACGCTGTCACACTATCAGCTGGAGGGCCGCAGGCCCGACGGCTCGCGCGGTCCACTCACGCTGTCACTCTATCAGCTGGAGGGCCGCAGGCCCGACAGCTCACCCTACACGATCCACTCACGCTGTCACTCTATCAGCTGGAGGGCCGCAGGCCCGACGGCTCGCCCTACGCGGTCCAACTACGCTGTCACTCGATAGAGCTGTCAAGCTGATAAGCTACGTGATCCACTCACGCTGTCAGTTTATCGGCCAGAGGGCCGCAGGCCCGACGGCTCGCCCTACGCGATCCACTCACGCTGATGTCACTCTAACAGCTGGAGGGCCGCAGGCCCGACGGCTCGCCCTACGCGATCCACTCACGCTGATGTCACTCTATTAGCTGGAGGGCCGAAGGCTCGACGGCTCGCCTTACGCGGTCCACTCTCGCTGTCACTCTATCAGTTGGAGGGCCGCAGGCCCGACTGGTCGCCCTACGCGACGCGATCCACTCACGCTGTCAGTTTATCGGCCACAGAGCCGCAGGCCCGACGGCTCGCCCTACGCGGTCCACTCACGCTGATGTCACTCTATCAGCTGGAGGGCCGAAGGCCCGACGACTCGCCCTACGCGATCCACTCACGCAGTCAGTTTATCAGCTGGAGGGCCGCAGGCCCAACGGCTCGTCCTACGCGGTCCACTCACGTTGTCACTCTATCAGCTGCAGGGCCGCAGGCCCGACTGGTCACCCTACGCTACGCGATCCACTCACGCAGTCAGTTTATCAGCTGGAGGGCCGCAGGCCCAACGGCTCGCCCTACGCGGTCCACTCACGTTGTCACTCTATCAGCTGCAGGGCCGCAGGCCCGACGGCTCGCCCCACGCGGTCCGCTCATGCTGTCACTCTATCAGCTGGAGGGCCGTAGGCTCGACGGCTCACCCTACGCGATCCACTCATGCTGTCAGTCTATCAGCTGGAGGGCCGCAGGCCCGACGGCTCGCCCTACGCGGTCCACTCACGCTGTCACTCTATCAGCTGGAGGGCCGCAGGCCCGACGGGTCACCCTACGCTACGCGATCCACTCACGCAGTCAGTTTATCAGCTGGAGGGCCGCAGGCCCAACGGCTCGCCCTACGCGGTCCACTCACGTTGTCACTCTATCAGCTGCAGGGCCGCAGGCCCGACTGGTCACCCTACGCTACTCGATCCACTCACGCTGTCACTCTATCAGCTGGAGGGCCGCAGGCCCGACGCGTTGCCCTACGCTACGCGATCCACTCACGCCGTCAGTCTATCAGCCGGAGTGGCCACATGGCTGGCAGCGACACGTGTCACAGCAGTATCTTTTCGTCTAATATTCCGCAGGGTTTGAAGACGAATGTCGGTGTATGTTGCCAGTGATGACCTACGGTACTAAACCGTGCTCGCTTACAATGGGTCTTATAAGAATGCTTAATGTCACCCAAAGGGCAAAGGAGAGGGCTGTGCTAGGAGTCTCTCTGCGATATCAGATTAGAAATGAGACCATCCGCAGCAGAACCAAAATAACCGATATAGCTCTTCGAATCGCTAAACTGAAGTGGCAGTGGGCGGGGCTCGTCGCGCGTGGAACCGATGGCCGTTGGGGCGGTAAGTTTTTCGAGTGGAGGTCACGTACCAGAAGGGGCAGCGTGGGTAGGCCCCCCATAAGATGGACTCATGACCTGGTGAAGGTCACTGGATGCGGGTGGCACAGGGCCGGTCCTTGTGGCAATCTTTGGGGGAGGCCTTTATTCACCAGTGAACGTCTTTCGGCTGATATGATGATGATTATGATATTGAAATCCGTATGTTACTACCAAATGTCTAAAGCAGTACTTCAAAATCTACAGATCGCTAAACCTAGCGGTTGTGGCAGGCTGTAACACTGGAGTATCAGATCTGAGGAGTTGGACGTTAGTATTAAATTCGCATGTTTCTACTTAATATCTAAAGAACTTCATTACAATCAAGAAATCGATAAAAGATAAACCTTGCGGTTATTGTGGGCAGTACTGCAGCATCAGGAGTGAGGAGTTGGAAGTCAAGATCAGGCTGTTAGTATTTGATTATGCCAAACATGCTATACTTTAATTTTCACGTGTCTAACACTCTCGGTTAAGGTAAGCAGTACGCCTGCAGCATCAGGCTTTGAGGGTACAAGGATACAAATATTATAATACGTATATTGCATTGTCATGGGGACTTGACACGAGTTCCTAATTACATTAATTTTGGTGCAGTAGAAGTGGTCGAAAAATCGATCACAAGATTTGAAGCATCGACGACAGTTGATACGCGGTGAAGTTAATAAAAACCGTTTAAAAATATTTTAAATAGGTAACAATGTAAGACATGAACAAGTTTAGAACCAGTATACTTACGTTCCTAAATACAAATTCCGCAAATAGAATACACTTGGAAAACAAACACCTGCGTAGGTGTTTCAACAATAAGCAAATTTTAATTGCTTTTTGTGTCGTATCAAATGCCTAATGCGTTGAATATTTGTCTAAATAAATAATGCCTTTTTAATGAGTGCAAGTTGAACCTGCAGTTTTAAAAGGGTACAAATAATTTTGGCCGTGTGGTGACGGCAGTAAGAATACATATGTCACCACCCCAACTCCTCCTGAGGGTGTCGTAAGAGTCGACTAAGGGATTGAAGTGTCACTGACCATTATTTGATAAAAGATTGATGATGGGCAGCAGCGTCATCATAGTGGACACATTACTGCGATCGCCAATCCGCTTGCCCAGCGTGGCGATTATGGGCATTACCTCCTTATGCGTCTATACGCATAGATAATAGAAGAGGCAGTGGACTATCATAGGCTGATGATGATGATGATAATGAATTTTGGTAGGGCAGTATTGTGTTAAGGTCATCTGCACGAGTATTCTGAAATTTAGCTGTTATTAATTTGGGTTAATATCAGCGATATGATTATCTCCCTAGAAAATGTTCGTTAAAAATCCATTACATTTTTTACTATGCTGCTCGAAAATTACTATACAATTATCACTATATTAGTATAAGTATCATAATATTAGTTATAAGTACGATACTGTCATTGCGCCCTAGGGCAATCAAGGATTTTCATACAACATTACGTCGCACTAGCGCGCCGCCCGTAGCCGACGCAGGCGGGTGGCGGCGGCGGCGCGCGCCGCGCCGGGGTTTCTGTTATAAAAATTATTAATTTAAATTAATTCCCTGATTTTGAGAAATAATTTAGACTATTTTAGAGTAGTTTTGCATATATATTGTTTTATTTACTTTTTTTGCCTCATAGGTGTGATGAAAAACATTGTGTGTGCCACGGGCGGTACAAGAATTATGAACTTCGTTTACAATTTCTTATTTACCGCCCTTAATACACAATGTACTATTTCCATTTTGTTATTTGGACTCCAAATGCACCATTTTGAATGTACTTTCAAAAGTAACTGTTGAAAGAACGACGCATGTGTTAACTATAGTCTTAGTAAGGATGTTGGACGTGTCAATAGCGCTTGTTCATGGGCTGATAAGTGTCCCGGCGGAGTCAACAGTCGCGCAGTTTATGCGTAATTAAATTACGACGGATTGCCCGGAGCTTGTTCACACAAGGACAAGATGGTCGTACTGAACTTACGTCTTTGTGTGTAGGTAACTACTATAGTAGGTATTTACTATAGAGTAAGTAGGTATAACTAACAACTTTGAATAAACTGTTGTTTTTTCGCATAAATCGTGTGGAGGGAGCGTAATCCCGAAATGTAGTTTTGTGCGATTAAGTCCCGTTTGTCGTTTAGGTTATACGGTAATATCTCGCTTTAGGTGAGAAATGCATTCCATAGAAAATTGCGTATAGGTACAGCGAATTTTGCCTATATCGGGGTCTTGTAATAAATTATTACCAAACTCAAGCACTTTCGCTATTTTTGCGTATTTGTAGTACACTTGTTTTACTTAAAACACTAAATAACGTAACAATACTTATTGTTAGAATATAGAAGAATATGCGATCCAAGGTATCATTATATGCCGCGCACACACTATATCAAGACAACAACCATCAGATATCAATTTAGTTACTAATTGTATAATTAAAAAAACTGCGTTATAGCCAATCGGCGTTAACCGGAATATGAAAACGGAAAACGCAACAGCACTAAAGTTTACTGCGAAACATATAATCGAGTATTTTTTCTTGAAGATTGTACCTAGAGCTTTTGTATCTCTAAAAGGTAATATAATTATAATTTGTCTTTTAAGTTTAATGCAATTTAATGTTTACCCTTTAAGAATTGTAGCATTGTAAAGTTACTAAATGTAATGTAATTGCAATGTAATATTTTTAAGATGGAAGGGACGTTGTTTCATTGGTTGTCGAACTTTGAGCTCTAGGTTCATCTAGATATCGATACTTAAATCTACTCAATTAATATCGGAAAATACGAAAGAATCAGTAACTGACGTTAGAATCTCATGTAAATATATGAATATTATAAGTATCTAAACTTTATTATAAAAGACTACGAGTCAGGTAGCATAATCGCTAGCGGCACATGACGACGAGGAATCACATTCAGAAGATAGGAATGTATGTACGTAGAAGTTACGAGCCGAACGCTTATCCTTTCACACATTGATAAAGTTTTAGCGCGTTTGAATGGCAATGGCTGACATTATCGTAAAAGTCGGAACTTTGTGTTGAAATAGCTCCGTCGAAACATAAGGGGTTCACATACAATTGCTAAAGTTTCTAATATATACTGTGATATATACATTCCTGTTATGGTTCGTGCGATAGCACGAAAAATATGAAACTTTCGGAGTTTCAGAAGCAGTGAAGCATGGGATAAATTTGATTTAAATGCTTTGAGAATATTACTATCTTTTTATAATAAATATTATTTTCGGCAATATTTAAAACAAAATGAGAAGTTGGAATATTTGTTGACTTTACGTCTATTACAATCAAAGTCAAATTAATAAGATTTAGTCCGTCGCAAAATAAGTATACCAACTTTACAGAAAGTTGCACAGACTGGAAGTGTAATTATTATCTGACAGCGGCGAACACAAAAAGTAGTCCAGTATTGTATTTCTTGTTGCTAATTACATCCATATACTTTTCAATTATAGTGATTCGCAAACAACTTATTAAATCAATGATATATAGTTATAAATAAATATGTATAAATGTCTGCTCTTTTTATTTTAATTAAATATATTCGGTTATTTTTGTAGACGTCGGAAAATGTTACTTCTGATTACGAAAATTACTTAGTCAAAATAAAAATCACGATCGCGTCAAAAGTTGTTACACAAAATTTTAC
>JALPQI010023263.1:0-15610 GCA_025490895.1 Thaumatotibia leucotreta
GAATAAACAACAAATGGGATCATATTTGAAAGTAAAATTCTTCATTGTTAGTGCACAATGTATACCTGACACGCAGGAAAGTGAAATATTCAATATTGACAATTTGGCTACAGTGAGATTTATTTTTAGATCAAACACAACTTCCAGACTTAGTAGTTATGTTCTTATAAACAAACATGATAATGCAATTGGTTCTACAGTGAAAGTAAAAATGACATGTCAGGCACTCCGTCTCATCAAGGAGTGGATTTATGCAGATGATGTTATTGATAACTGTGAGAGAGAAATAGGAGAGTTGAAAAGTACATCATCATGTGGAAATGTAGATCAATTCTTGTTAGAAGCTATTATATGTGTTAGTAAAATAGAATCTCTGTTTGCAAAACTGTATGAAGACAATGATTTTACAGATTTCTACTTAAGTACTGATAAAGGTCAGAAGATCCCTGTGCATCGAGCATGCTTAGCCGTGCACAGTGAGGTATTTAAGGCTATACTTATTGGAAAGGGGACAGAGACATCCTCAGGGGACATAAAGGTGAAAGGAGTCACTTTCGAGACGCTCAAACACTTCAAGCAATACATGTACTTAGGTACACTGCCCGAATATGGATTGGGTTCTCTCCTTGTCATTGCTACAGCATACTCAATTGAAAACTTGAAGAAACAATGTGTTATAAAATTAGCTGCACAGGTTACCACACAAAATCTGTGTAATATACTGAAATTTGCTTTTGAGAAAAAAATACCGGAACTAACTTTCGCTATATTATTGACTTTGCCAGAGGGCTTTGTATCTGATGCTGCCAAAAAAAATAGAAAAAAAAGAAGAACAAGAAGAAGAAAGGTTATTGAAAAAGTAGCAAAGGATTTATTTGATAATAGTGATTCAACTCTACGACTTAGTTCTTCAAGAACAAATTAATAACAGAGTGGAATTTATATACCTACAGAACAATATCTATGTTATAATTGTATAAGTACATAAACACCATATTTTGATGAAAAATAGTTAAGAAGTGATTAATAATTGGGTTGAGTGGTCAAACCCGATAAGTCGAGCAAACCGGATTTTAAAATACGAACTATACGACATTGACTTTAGGTTGTCATATTTCGCCTTATCGGGTTTGACCACTCAACCCTCGTATTAATTGTTTGTTATTGAATGGTACTTGTACCCATGAACACTTGTTTATAATTTTCCATAATTTACTTCTAAAATTCAGTACCTTCAAGTTGTCAGTTGATTGATAAGTTTTAAAAATGAATAAAATGATTAATAATATGAGATATGACACGTTTATTTTTATGTTGAAATTATTAAAGTTAATTTATGATCACAAAATGTATCAACTGACAGGTGACTGAATCGTTAAGATTTGCCAGCCCCCTTGTGTGTGATCTGCTGATGCATTTGATGACCATTAACACAGAATACATTAATATAAGTAAGAAAACTATCTCCAAAAACCTGTTTAAAGAAATAACAACTCTTGCTATGATACTATTAAGTTCAAATTCCACGCAACGCTAAATGCCTACTAAGGTCCAACCGAGATCTCGGTATCGGTCTCGGCCGAGACTAAAATATGGGTTTGGGTCGGACCTTAATGCCTACGCTAAATGTCATGTAGAAGTGAGTTTGAAGTTAACCGTAACCACATAGTACACCAAACGAAGGAATCTCAGAGGAAAAAACTCGTGTATAAGCGAATTTTGGCATAGTTGTAGGGAATGGTGTTTTAAACCACATACTGAAAGTACTGGTGGTTAGGGGTGGAGCTAAGGGGGGGAGGGGGGGTGTAAAGGTCCTTATTTTTAATTTTTCGTAAATAACTCGTAAACCGTGGCTTATAGCAAAAAATGTTCTAATACATAAGTAATCTACATAAAATTCTCTACAAAAACGATGTACGCATATTTCCTCTGGGATCACTGTATCATGAGATAAGAAAGCAAGAAGATGGACAATAAAGAAATAAACACTTTTGTTTAAGTAGGTATAGCACATACAGAATGCTCGCAAGCATTCCAAAAGATTTTAATGTTCAATTCCTGATCATATTTAGAGTCTTTAATGTATATAAAATTTCCTGGATTCGGCTTGGTTTCAGAGATAATCAACCTTTTTTCAAAATAAGTTTTTCGACGTAACTCGTCATAAAACTTCTTTTTGATTGCAATGCTACCACAATGTGTTTTAATATTACCACACCTTTTGCCTGGCAATCAAAAAATGGGAATAGACTTGACGAAATAACCTGTCCCAATAAAAATATTCAAATAAAACATTTTAACAGATTGTTGTTATGATAAAAAGTACTGGAAATGTTAAAAAGTATTCAAAAAGTGTAAAAAAAAAAGAGAAAAAAAATTTTTTTTTTGGTGGTATTTGACATTAGGTGTCATAATCATTTTTGTTTATTTTGATATCTAGAATGCATCCTTAAAATCTTTTGGAATTCTCGCGCCCAGGCGCGCCCTGTATACTTATTTGTAAAAATAAAATTCTTAATTATCTTCTAAATCTAAAATATTCTTATAATCATCGTCAAAAGATTTTAACTATGCATTCTAGACATCAAAACAAACAAAAAATATTATGAGACCTAATGTGAAATACCACCAAAAAAAAAATTTTTTTTTCTCTTTTTTTTACACTTTTTGAATACTTTTTTACATTTCCAGCACTTTTTATCATAACAACAATCTGTTAAAATTATTTATTTGAAAATTTTTTTTGGGACTGGTTATTTCGTCAAGTCTATTCCCATTTTTTGATTGCCAGGCAAAAGGTGTGGTAATATTAAAACACATTGTGGTAGCATTGCAATCAAAAAGAAGTTGTATGACGAGTTACGTCGAAAAACTTATTTCGAAAAAAAGGTTGATTATCTCTGAAACCAAGCCGAATCCAGGAAATTTTACATAACATTAAAGACTCTAAATATGGTCAGGAATTGAACATTAAAATCTTTTGGAATGCTCGCGAGCATCCTGTATGTGCTATACCTACTTAAACAAACGTGTTTATTTCTTTATTGTCCATCTTCTTGCTTTCTTATCTCATGACACAGTGATCCCAGAGGAAACATGCGTACATCTTTTTTGTAGAGAATTTTATGTAGATTACTTATGTACTAGAACATTTTTTGCTATAAGCCACGGTTTACGAGTTATTTACGAAAAATTAAAAATAAGGACCTTTACACCCCCCTCCCCCCCTTAGCTCCACCCCTAACCACCAGTACTTTTAGTATGTGGTTTAAAACACCATTTCCTACAACTATGCCAAAATTCGCTTATACACGAGTTATTTCCCCCGAGAGGCAGCTTTTGGTCTTCGTTAGGTGGGCTACACAGGGCGGACACGGCATACGAAAACAATCTGACATTTCGCACACCTAGATCAAAACAGTATTACCTAACTCAAAATGTATGTATTTTTTAATTTGGACTTTGTAGATCACAAATATACCCTTATCTAAAACACAGATACATTTTGAGTTAATGCTGTTTTGATCTAGGTGTGCGATTTGTCCGTGCCTATGTGTGCGTACGGGTATGTCTGTACACGCGCAACTCACACAGTCACGCAACAGGGCTGCCTCAGATATGGCAGCTTAACTAGTTGGTACTTAAGTTACAAATGAATAAACTTTAACCTGTACAATACCCATTTACTAATTTCTAAGTAAGTATATAAATAGCAGACGCACTTTCACCACAGAATAAGTAATATAGTACTATTTCACTTCTCCAACTCTAACAGAACAGAACATCGCAACCCAAGTAAACTATTTTTTCCTCACATCCAAGAAATATCACTTTACACAACGGCGAGAAGGCTAGAACGCTCGTTATTTTTTTGCCAAGAAAAGGGCTAATGAAATAAAACAAAATATACAGTCTGAGTACAACTCTGTGTTTATTCAAAAACCAAAAAATGTATAGTAGGTATTAAATATATATGCAGTCTTTTTACATATTGTAATATCGAGCTAACTTATATAAGTACTTGTGATAAGAGCCCTTTCACATTTATCACATGAAATCAGAAATAATAAATACATAGAAATCATTTTTTTTTAATAAAAATCATTTTTGCGCACCTGTTATTTTAGATGTTGCAGACGTTTATAGGCTAAGGTGCAGCTGCCTTATTGTCAGTCAGACTTTTGAGTGCATGATAATGTGAAAGAACCCTAATAATGCTTAAATAAAAGTGATTATAAGGGGGCTAGCAAATATATCTCGTGTTTGACAGCTACTCGCAACTACAAGTTTTTTTTCTAAACAATATAATCGAAAAGACAGGGATAGGTGCGAGTTACTGTCAAAAGGTGTATTTAGACCAAACGAGCATTCGCTCATTCTATCCCCCACTCTACGAAATTCGTTCGTTACACATAACGTGATTCGTCGAAATTCGTTGATTTCGTAGAGTGGGGGATAGAATGAGCGAATGCTCGTTTGGTAAATGCACCTAAACAGAGTTAAAACAAAAGGTGGATTGTCTTAAACAAAAAAAATAATTGCCTTTATGAGATAACAGCAGTTCTAAAAAATACCCTTTGACCGCCGTAGTCTGATATATCAGAGTGCTTAGCCAAGTTGCCAATCGCTGACGCTTACTTAACGTATCGTGATTTTCCGTCTCTGTCCCTCTTTCTTATTAGTGCGACAAAGACGGCTAGTTGCCTTTCGTTTACGATTGACGATTAAACGTTAGCGATGGGGTACTTGGCTAAGCACCCAGACAATCAATATCCAGCTGGCTTTGCCGGAGTCCATAAGGAAGACAAAGGTCTGGACGGCTACCATGGTATCTTAAATGAGATTCAGTTTAGGTTCGGCGTGTCAGTTTTGGCAGTTATTCTATGTAACTGACACATCGCGATTTAGATTAGGTCCTAAATTAAATTGCATTTATAGATCGTGATAGCCCCCTGATTTCGTTTGTAATAATCTAAACATTAGTCCCATTGAAACGCGAGCTCAGTTCAGGACCTACGGACCTACCGCGAACCACAAACGACGTGTTGTCTCCCTGTCACACTTGCGCAGGCGCGGATCCAGGGGGGGGGCAATGGGGGCACTTGCCCCCCCCTCACGCGTGACTTATGTATGGCTATGTGGTGTTTGAAGTGTAAAATACTATCATATCATAGGGCAGTGCCCCCCCCCTCAACGAAGTCCTGGATCGCAGTGCCCCCCCCTCAACGAAGTCCTGGATCCGCGCCTGCACTTGCGTTCAAATTCACAAGTGCGAGAGGCACTTCGTTCGTGGTTCACGGTACGGCCTCTAATCTGAATCGCGATGTGTATGTTTCATGGAATAACTGTCAAAACTGACAAGACGAACCTAAACTGAATCGCATTGAATAGATCATGGTGGCCTCCTGACCTGCGTGATGTTTTGTATTTAAATAAATAAATAAATAATAAATATCTTGGGACATCTTACACAAATCGACCTAGTCCCACGGTAAGCTCTATTAAGGCTTGTGATGTGGGTACCAGGCGACGATATATATAATAGATAAATACCTATAGATACTTAAATACATAGACAGCCACGACCAAGGAACAAACATTTGCGATAAATAATAACACAAAGAATGCCCTCGCCGGGATTCGAACCCGGAACCTCCAGCTTCGTAGGCAGGGTCACTACCAACTAGGCTACAGAGGCTGACTTTGTAGCGTACTTTGTGCTGACTGTATTTGTGGCGACACGGGCTCGTTTAGCGAAGATTCACGGCGGGGGCATTCCACGAGAATGTTGCTTACGTGACGCTTATACTATCTATGGCAGCTACGTTAAATAAATGCTCAAAGTTAGAAAAAGCTGTGTGAACGTGTCAGTTAAGTCCCGAAATATTATCACACTAGAACTCTGGTTCCTATTATTTTTAGAAGAACTAAAAGAATCGCGTTACGTAAGCGACATTCTCGTGGAATGCCCCGGCGGCCAAAAGGTTAATATCAATGGTTTTAGATACTACACTAGTATAAATGGTGAGAAAATAATGACAATATGAAATTAAATTAGGTGCACATTCAAATATACAGGTAAGTAGAAGTTACAAAACTCCATTTATCTCTGCCCTTACTTTGTAAACTTAAGGCTTTGGGAAAACTTAATACTAGTAACAAATCGCTACCCCAATATTACGGGATTCTATGTTAGGTTACTTACGTTTTTGGGGTAATTCAATCTAGACTTACCCCCTTCTTCATAAACATCTAACTTAGCAAGCCGCTAAGTTAACAAATAAATATCTTGGGACATCTTACAAAAATCGACCTAGCCCCACGGTAAGCTCAACGAAAGGCAGCTAGTCGTTGTCGCACCAATATGAAAGAATGACAGAGAGGAAAAACTACGATACGCTACTAAGCGTTAGCGATTGGCAACTTGACTAAGCATTATGGTGTCAGTGTGTGAGTTCAAATTTAAAAATGTTAAAAGTGCAACATAGAACTTTGTAATTTTGGGGCAGTGAAATAAATAAAAGAAAAAGAAATTAAGCTATAACTATGTGTGCGGTATCCATAAAGAAAATGGTATTTAAAAACCAAGCTTTTACGAATATTTTCTTTACTTTTTTGGCTTCGTGATGATGTATCTTTTAAGCTGATATACAAAAAGCTGCTTGAGCACATCTTAGTCGCATTATAGTCTGTTTTAGTACCTATTATAAAATCTACTAAATTTACACATATAGAAAGCTTACATAGGAATGTAGTGACATAACATTTTACAAGCCTCTATTATAGGACGTAATAGTTTCAGAATACAAGTTTTTGTGGAAAAAAATCAAACTGTCTTATTAAATATTTTCAGTTTGTGTTTTTCAAGTAGTGTGGCTACTATAATACTATAAATATTATACCAAAGGCAAAAGATCGTTGGTGAACTATTAGAATGGCAGAATATAACATATTCATTGCATAATACTTCAAATACAGTTCATTAATTATTTTTATCTTTGGGAAACTATATGCCCTTAAATAATTAAGATTACGTGCTTAGAGAGATTACATGTTACCAAGTAAAATATTGAGTGACATTTAAATATTTTGTGGCGATTATTTTTGTCTCAGTTTAAAAGTAAAAAATGCCGCAGTCGCCAAAAATATATCAACAAGTATTGAATTTCCTTGAAAAGACTTGTTAAAAAACTGTGGACTGAAAATCAGCTGTTAATGCGATATAGAAAATTATTGGTAGCTAATTTTATTCAAGTCTCAAAATGCACTCTAATGCCATGACAATAGAGGTCTGCTCAGATATTTCTGAGCACCCTGGCCATTCCGATATATCTGATGGCGACTGTACTGTAAAAATTCTTTTCTCAAACTTGCAATGAAATGTTGGCATTACGTACGTCAAATTAAACCCGGAAGTACCATCTCGCTGGTTCGATGATTGAACTTGATAATGTATAGGCATTTCATAACTACTTTGCAATCTTAGAACTGCAAAGCACCTGAAGGAACCTGTTTTAAAAAGTGAAATACCGGAACTAACTTGTAAATGGACAGAACATTGTCATTTCACCGTAAAAAAAGAACTAAATGTCAATGTCACCGGGTAAAAGATTATCTCAAATAGTTAAAAAAAATTACGTAAGGTCATGCGAAGAAATACAACTATGAGGTAATTTCAACTAATGGACATTTCTTTTAATCTGTTTTTAAGAACTTTTGGAAAATACCTAGAACATTCTTTGATTTATTTCAAAAGCAACACAATAGTACGAAAGTATAATCTTTTTACAAATTAAGAGTAGATATTTCAATTAGTCGGAATTACCTCATAGTTGCATTTGCCCCGCATGACCTTATAAGTTGTTTTTTTTTTAATTATTTTGATTAGTAAGTTATTGTTTTTGATTTAGATTAGTTTCGATCTTTTACTTATTTGTTTGTGTACTTTCGATTTTTTATTTCATTGCAAGTTTGAGGAAAGCTCTATACAAATCTCGGAGAGAAACAAGGTTGCAGGCCGCGTATCTCTATCTGGCCTCAGTTCCCTCGGCCAGATACTCGTATATCTACTTGGCATGTAACCCTTCGTATCCCGTCCTCTATAGTAATGGACTATTACATAGTACTGTTACATTATTTTTAATTTACTTTGAACATCTCTAGCAAAAGGTTACTCTAGAGTCTAGTCCTATAATTTTTCTTAGTCGTAAATTAAACCTTCAAATTGTTTGATTGAAGTCTTAGAGAAATTGCAGTCCAATATAGGTTCGGAAGTAACAAGGCCACGTTTCATTATTTAGTTTATACAAAATATTTGCTAGGACTAATGTGACAACCATTTAATATTATAAAAAGCACCCGTTATTGTTAAATCTATCGCAATAATTTGAGGTTTTTCTTATTTATCATCGTATTTAGGTTATCATCGTAGTATTAGTATAGCTAATCACCTATATGCTAGTTTCAGAATGTATTTAGCATTCAATATTTCGTGGCCCCAATAGTACAGGGTTCTATGTCACGTTTTTTGTAGTTACGTAAGTCTGGACTAAGATCTGAAATGGAATTCGAGATCAAAAATGTAAACAATCTATGATAATGACATGACATTACAAAGTCAATGTTAAAGTGACATTCCAGGGGTATAAAACGTTTTATATCGAATGTAGTTTTTAACACCTTTGAAAATTAACGTCGCATTTTGAGATTGGTTTTTTATTTTATTTTATTTAACACTTCACTTACAACTATCCTTACAGGTACTAAACCTAAGACAATGTTTTATGTGTAGATGTAAATACGCGAAAGTCAAAGTATGTTCGATACACAAAATATCACAATCGTTAACATATTTTTTGATATGACAATAAAAAACATACATCTGAGTGTCGACGGTTCCTGATTACAAAAATAAAACCTAGAAAATTTGTTACAATGATGTAAATAATCAACATAATCAATGCTTGAAAACGAATGTCGTGTTACTTTAATCTTCAGGATAGTCGGGGAACGAATTCCAGTCTTCATCTTAGTTACGATCGAATCCATTTCGATTGAAATATGAAAATGACTGATTTGTAGGTAAAAATACTAAAATCTGTATTAATGTACTTTGTAATGCTAAATCTTAGGAGTTTTTATGAATTCATAAAACAGTCATTTGGTGCACCCTCTTGTTTTGATTTTTGAAGTACATAGTTATAAATGCGAACCCTCTTAAATGGTTCTTAGTATAGTTACCGTATTAAATTACGAATAAACTAGTTGTTGTTATAACTGCAAACCAAATGTTTAAGATTTCTTATCATTGCCAGTAGTATAAATTAAACACCTTACATTTTATTAAGAGTTCATCAATCATTAAAAAAATATTTAATTCGCTTAATGTTTTGTATTAAAAATAGGATTTTATATCCATAACGTTTATTAAATCAATTTTACAATTTTCAAATGACAAAAACAGTAATACCTAATAATTTAAATTACAAACTAACAAGACACATGTACACTTTTTAATCAAAAAGCCCACCTCGTGTAGCCCCTGGTGCAAAGGTGCCCATCACACTGGCTGCATTGCCACGTTGAACGGCGATAGCCAGCCTCTGCACCAGGAACGACCCAGAGCGGGGGTCCAAACCCCTCTCCCGCAAGCGGCGTCCCACCTCTCCAAAGAAGGATAGAGCCCCCGAACACCAACAACCTGTAGTTTCCACCGCTAATGGGACAAACAAATAGTTGGTAAGCACCGAGTATTTTTCCGTCTTACGCACCGCTGCCAACTCAGCCGCTGCCCCTGCCACCCGCATAGTGCGCCCCAAATGTGAGGGAGCAAACGTGCTTACGCAAGTTGCATCCCACAATAGGCACCTACCTCTGTGCCAGGGTACCAGGGTGAGACCATCTGGTCTTTTCCCATCCGTACGGCAGAGACCGGGTGGCTCCAGTACACACGGTACATTCGCCGAAACCAGTGCCCTCCGAACTATATCGTTTAGCGCGTGGTGGCGTGGAAACCTCCCTAAACTCCGACAGCAACTCAACGCATGGTGTCCGTTGCTCTCCACCATGGTGCCGCAGATGCATGCGTGAGGTTCACATACATCGCAGCCGAGGCGGAGAGCCACTGCTATTCGCAAAGAGTTGTCGTCAAGGAGGGTTCCCACATGAGGAGACGGTAGGGCCTGAAGCCAAGCACCTGCCTCCGGTCCCGACACTGCTCTGAGCCTTGCCAGATCCACCCCAACAGCTGCTTCCAAAAGTCCGCCGAAAATTCGCTTCACCCCAACGCTATCCCACAAACGTTGAGAATCCAGCTTTTCAGGTTCAGGCACCCCCGGGTTGAGAGCCGTCCAAGCCTCCCGAGCCTCGAAAGAGTAGGGAATGGTCACCTTATCACCATTAAATGAAAGAATTTGAGTGACAAGGCCCGTAACCCCACTCGCCGAAGCCAAGAAAGCCGGCAGGCTCACATCCCGTGCGCGCCGTATACCCAATCCACCATCGCGAACTGGCAAAGAAGCCAAATCCCACTGGGTTGCGTTAAGGGAAACATTCAGCAGGCATTCCACGTTCTCTTTCAAAGCACCGTCAAAAGCATTAACGTGTTCAGGATATAGCCAAGACGGGACAGTTCTTAAAAAATACGTAAGCTTTGGGACAGCGAAGCAAACCCTGAGCAGATGTTTTGTATTAAAATGTTGTAAAATATTTATAAATTCTACGTACCGGCATTGACGGTAAATACGCATTTTTTATAAGTACTTGAATGATTTTAGATTACCCCCCTCTCGTGATTATTTTTTTGTGGTGGTATCCCATTTGTTTACATTTTTGATCTCCAATTCGATTTCACACCTTAGATTAAGTGTGAAATTGATAAATTTGTTTTTTTTTCTCCAATCGATAAAAGTGCAACATAGAACCTTGTTATTTTGGGCCAACGATTTTTTCTAGTTACATACTTAAATAATTGTTACATATTTTGTTTCTGCATTTGTTGGTTGGTAATATATTGCTTACCATTTATTTGAACATTTATCGTAACGACATATCCTATGCTCATAGCTATAATATAGTAAGCTAACATCAATTGCTGCTAAACCGTTCAAAGTACATGGTTCACTCACATATCAATATATTTTTTAAATATCTAAAATGTCATTCCAAATATATTGCCTAAAAGTGCCATCATATTCTGAATTCAATATAATAAAGTAACATTTGGTTGTGTGTATTTTATGTATAAAATTAAACATAATTGTATGTTGTATGAACCCTCTTATTTGTGTTTAATGTGAAGAAAAAACACCTGAATCACTAAATTCCGTGTGTATTGAAACCACTGGCAATTTACTATATTGATTTCAGAATAAATACTAGTTAAATCACACCGAAAGCACAATAATCGTAATATTTTCTCAAAAAAGGGTACACATCAACGTACCTAGGTGATATTACAATTGAAAGGTCCACGGAAAAAACATGTCCAGTGCCTAAAAAATCAGGGCAAATTCACACCTTATTCTGTTAAAAGTAAGGTGGTTTTTCCTTCTGTAATTTGAATTGACTAAACATGTTCTTTCCGTGGAACCTTCAATTAGTGTACTATTTTATAATTCATCGAGATAAAAATAAATTTTATTGATCTTCTCAATTTAATCTAATTTCATTTCAAAAGATAATTCTCGTTATTTAAGCAGGATTATCTCTCCGTGACACGTAAATAGCATTTTCCGGCCGTTTATGTGTCCAGTATGCTTAGCCAAGTTGCCAATCGCTAGCGCCTGCTAGCGCATCGTAGTTTTCCCTCTCTGTCACTCCTTCATATTAGTGCGACAAAGAGGGAAAACTACGATGCGCTAGCAGGCGCTAGCGCTTGGCAACTTGGCTAAGCACCCAGGAATTTTTACATTCTGCCCATAGCAGAATATCTTGTCTTTCATCTGAAGCAATTATATTTCACAGATCCAGCTGCGAAAACTTAGGTTCATTTCTGGTACTTACGTATACTAGCTCCCAAGCTTATAAATTTAATGCTTGTACCATTTCCACTTTGTCACAATATCAATCAATATGAATTCACTACCGATTTTGTATAATTTTTGTAAGTGTGTATTCCATGTAGGTATAGTTCGTGAAATATAAATTGGTAACTTTCTACCTACATTTTAGTAAAAATAAACATTCAATTTATATTTCTCGAACTATACAAAAGTGAATCAGTGCATTAGTAAATGAATAATGTGATTAATGTGCAATAAATAAATGATAATGATTACGTAAATATCACATTTTATAATGTAATCACAGCACGCTCCAGAGAGCCGCACTTGTTTGTGTGATGGAATGTTTCGCGCAGAGTAACATAATACAAATTGTAGGCTTATGATGGTCCCGTTGTTTATCGTTTGTCGTTGTTACCGTCAGGTTCTAACAAGTTCGCAAGTGACGAATAGCATGATTATTGTGATCCTAAGTATCTATGTGTGGATGTCAAAATGACACACACAGGTTGACAATGACACAACAGATACAGGTTAGTATCGCATACAAATAATGATAGGTGTCATTCATTCTATTCGTGCCAGCTTTAGTGAGTCGACCTATACCATTTTCCCATTTTCTTCATTCTGCTATGTTGTTTCTGGCCTACTAAAAAGGAGTCCGGCTCGTCTTGTCACAATGAGAAAAATAATTAAATTACATGAGAAAATTAGACATTGGAGGAGCACAATTATCTTTAGTACCGTTTGGTAGCCAGACTTGGTAGCAGGTAGGGCGTGCAAACAGGTTTTTATTTGTATGAGATTACGGCGAATAACCGATTATTCCATACTTTCCAAATCCAGTTGGCATTCCCTAGCCTTGGCTGGCTGCCAAATGGGAAATATGGTTTCCCGCCTGGTAACCAGCTATGAAATGGGAAATACTTTCCCATCTCGTAGCTGGATTTGGTAGCTTACAAAACGTGGTTACAAATCAGTAATGGAAAAGTCCTATTTCGTAACCAATAACAACACGGAATTCTTCTCTCCCGTTTCGAACATGATTGTAATGGTAAAGTACCGATTTAAATTTGACCTACTGGTATTTTATTCCCATTTCGAAACTGGTTACGAAACTGGCTAAAAAAGGCACATTTACACGCCCCCATCGCGGGTTTCCTTGGCCTCCCTGGCGAACGCGAGGAACACCTCCTCCAGCGTGGGCTCGGTGACCGTGTAGTCCTCCACCAGCCCCGGGAACTGCTCGCGGAGGTGTTCCAGTTGGGAGAAGAGCTCGCTGTACCGAAGGGAATCTTTTACGTGGTAGTTTAGCATGCTCTGTATAAGAAAGATGTTACGTATCTATGTGTGGATGTCAAAATGACAGTAGATACAGGTTTGGTTGGATTTGGTAGCTTACAAAACGTGGTTACAAATCAGTAATGTAAAAGTCTTATTCTTCTCTCCCGTTTCCAACATGATTGTAATGGTAAAGTACCGATTTAAATTTGACCTACTGGCATTTTATTCCCATTTCGAAACTGGTTACGAAACTGGCTAAAAAAGGCACGTTTACACGCCCCCATCGCGGGTTTCCTTGGCCTCCCTGGCGAAAGCGAGGAACACCTCCTCCAGCGTGGGCTCGGTGACCGTGTAGTCCTCCACCAGCCCCGGGAACTGCTCGCGGAGGTGTTCCAGTTGGGAGAAGAGCTCGCTGTACCGAAGGGAATCTTTTACGTGGTAGTTTAGCATGCTCTGTAAAAGATAGATATGAGTATTTAAATATTTATCACACGGGTTACTCACGTAATTTAAGTCGATAATTAAATATGTTTAAATATGTTTGAGTCTCACGTTAGTTATAATTCTAAAATAGATATGAGTGAATGAATTTTTATTTCAAAGCGAGGCTCCATGGTGTGTCAGTTACATCAGTACCGTAAAACTATCCAACTATAGTCCAAAAGCTCCCAACTATGGCCCAAAACTAAGTAAAATATCTTCGATATAGTGTACTTATATTATTCAGTTGTTACACAGTCTCCTCATTAATGAAAAAGAAAACTTAGATAAAACCAAAATAAAAGATTTCCATTGATGCTTAATTACCAGTAGAACTTGTGGAGCATAGTTGTAGTACTGGACTATAGTTGTATGGTTTTACGGTACTTAAATCTAAAATTATAATTATAAAACAATACATATGACGGCGGCGTCATCATGTAGAATCTCATCATCATCATCATCATCAGCCTATGATAGTCCACTGCTGGACGTAGGCCTCTCCTATTAACTATGCGTATAGACGCATTAGGAGGTAAATGCCCATAATCGCCACGCTGATGTAGAATCTAAAATGTGAAAAATATCCGATAGTAATCAATGTACTACAACAACAGCTGCACCTGACCTAACCGATCAGGCGATCACGCCACTATGACGTCACGCCTGCACCCGTCCGGAGCCTCTAACTCCTATAAGTAACCTGACTGATGGTCGGTGGGGGCATTCTTGTCATCGGAATGGTCAGTCGCAGACGTTGTCTTATACGCTGTGTGATTTTAAGATTGATTGATGTTTTAATATCGCGAATTGGTGAAGAATAAACCAGTGCTCAAATACGAAGTTAGTAATTGTCGCATTCATTGGATCCTAAACCCTATTCTTATTATAATGACAGAACGAGACGTCAATACGTACATACATCAGGAGCATTCCATGGGCTATCCCGTACAAACGCGTGTATATTTCGATAATTTGAGTTTTCTTCCGAGTTATTAGTTATTATATATATTTTTGAGCAATTTTTAACTCCTCTCGTCATGAAAGAGAACTTCGATAAACCCACAATTTTGAGAAAAACCGTGTTCGTACGGGACATCGGTGGACTTTTTCGTGGAATGCTTCATCATCAGCCTTTCTCGGTCCATTACTGGACTTAGGCTTCTTTTATTAACTATGCGTATAGACGCATTAGGAGGTAATTGGCCATAAAATGCCGTGTGGTGACGGCAGTAAGAATACATTTGTCACCACCCCAACTCTTTCTGCGGGTGTTGTAAGAGTCGACTAAGGGTTTGAAGTGTCACTGACTATTCTTTGATTTGATTGATGATGGGCAGCAACGTCATCGTAGTGGACACATTACTGCGATCGCCCCAGCGTGGCGAATATGGGCCTAAAACACAATATTTTAATCTAAAGTATACGCAACACCTTTAATTTGCTGAACCTACGAGCAATAGGACAGTCATACTTCTCAACAATAACATTTAGAATGCTGTTGGAGCTCTGTCTGATTCGCAAAAGTGATACAATTTCCTCCTTTACCTTTCTCATTAAGGCTGGAAAGCCATCAGTACGGGTTTCATAGAAGTAAAGTAAGGTATACACAGATAAGCTCGACAGCATTCCAAAGAAATTGTTATATTGAACTCTCAGGGCATTATATGCTCTCTTATTATGCCGAACCCACAGGCTGCTCGAGTTAAAACTCAACCTTAGGACCGTTTGGTAGTCAGATTTGGTAGCTGCCTGCCAAATGGGAAATATGGTTTCCCATCCCATCTCGTACCCGGACTTACCCCATACTTTCCCATCTCGTAGCCGGATTTGGTACAAACCTT
>JALPQI010023264.1:0-13529 GCA_025490895.1 Thaumatotibia leucotreta
ACTATGTCGAATAGGAGACTAGGCCTAAAGTAACTGTATCACCCACTTACCGCATTTTTTGTTCATGTTTATTAACTGTACGTGATTGTTATGATGCTAATATGTAATCACACTAATTTATTTATAAAGTATTCATAAATAAATTCTGAGTATAATTTTACAATATGAATAATGTGGCGTGACCTCACGCTCTTCGTAAACACTTGATAATAGCCTGAGTACCTTCTCAATGACGCGGTGGATCTGTTCAGTAGTGATCCCCGTCATGATATCGATGGGCTCGTAGGTGATGGCTTCAGGGTTCTCCGCCGCTACGTCCTCGATGTTCACGCCTCCTTGCGACGACGCGATTATCACGGGACCCTGCGTAACAAGTCACAGAACTGTTATGATTGATTTGAGGAACCCAAAAGATTACACGATTTTAACTTCAGGCTATTTAAATAGCTTATCTGACACAATAACTACAAAGGTCCATTTTATAAAATAAAGCTTCGTATTTTCACAAGTGTGTTTTGAAAGTTTATCCATAATAATATCCTACTAATATTATAAATGCGAAAGTAGCTCTGTCTATCTGTGTGTTACCTTTCACGTTAAAACCACTGCACCGATTTTCTAGTAGGTGTGATAGTTGGACACTCGAAAAAGGGCTTTGGATAGTATTTATCGCGAAAGTCACGGCCACCATCTAGTGAGTTATAAGGCCAGCACAAATTCTTTATTCGGGTTAAATAAACCAATTTATCAAGCTCTGGAGCCCTATGAGAATTCTGAGAGGTCACATCTTGTAACTGTAACTTAAAACTGCAGTAGATAAGGGTTAACTAACGTTGAAGCTGCGTTCCATCATGATGGCGACGTAGAACTCCCGGCGCGGGAACTTGCGCTCGGTCACCATCACCATGTTGCAGATGCGGCCGCCCGCGCCCGTCTGCTTCGTCACCAAGTACTGGTTGAGCATCTTGCTCGCGAGGTCCGCGGCCTGCTCTGGCCTACATACAAAAATGCATTTCTTAAGCTTAATTATTTGTGCTCCCAATGTTTGATGAAAAGTGGGAATAAATTGCCGCTTAGATATGGTACGAGTTATAAGGATAAAGTACACATTTTATACAAAATATAACGTTACGTTCTAGTAGTACGGATTAAATTTGGTCACCCGTGTGGACGGATTAAATTTGGTCTACATAAATGACCTCACAAAGAGAGCAACACCATACCAGTCTTCCATGACGAGAAAATATGGATTATATTGATTTATAATACTTTAATTAGCACTAAATCTATTATTTCTGTTGTACCCATTACACCTAAGATGTGATGATTTAGTATTATTAACATACGTGTATATGTGCTACCCATTCCGCTAAAATATTGTTAAGATAATTAATAGTCCAAGGTCCAAAGTCAACGACCAATCAGTTGATTAGGCGGAGGCAAGGATCCCGCTGCTCTGACTCTATATTAAGCCGAAAGGGCCTAAAAATGATCGAAGCGCCGATGTTTATACGACATTTTTGATACCAGAGCACAGCACGGGAAGCCGACCATCAAGCCTAATACAAACAATAAATATTCAGGGACGTTGCAGACAAATCAATACCTCGCAGGTATAACTGAAAATCAGAATACGTTATACTAACATATTTTACACAACTATACAAATTTCCGAGTGCTAAAAGTCACCGAGCGAGTTGTTTGATTAAGTAATTGTGTCTTCACGTACAGCAAGCTGCCCAAGTACGCGATGTTTCACATGATTTTTCGCATAACTAAACAGAAATGTTTTTGGATTAAATATATACATATGTACATTGTACATGTAGTTTCACACGTCTGGCACAAGTAACACGTTTTGTAATGCACGAGTAAGCTACTTATAATTATGTTTACAATTCATAAGAGTATAAGCAGCAATAAGTGTAAATTTCAGATGCATTCATATTGAATACACCCAATTGTGTGCATATGTCTTTTTGATCAGGTCAATCTTATTATGCCTCTGCGCCCGACAGTTCTGATAAATAGATATCTAATTGTCTTGATGCATGCAATGATAAATAGCCTGCTGCATACGATGCAACCACTTCTTAAAGCTAAGCATGAAGTAGATTCTAAGTATTGTGGAAAAAAATCAAAATATATTTTGACAAAGACAATTGATAAATATCGGTCGAAATCTTTGTGATTTAATAGGTATGCGAAAAACAATAAAAACATGTATCAGAAATCGAATAGATATTTATAGTTTTAGAGCAGACTTTAGACATTGCTATCACATGATAACGTGTAATACATAAAACTCTCTTATTTTGTCTGGATTATATACCTACAAGCCGGATGCGACAAAAATAAACTATAAAAACAATTTAAATCAAACAGATAAGACTTACGTGGAAACCATACGGACACCACCTTTGAGACCATTCTTGAAAGCACCCCTTCCTCGTCCACCGGCCAGTACCTGTAGAAACGAAGAAGCTAATGGTAATTCAACCATAAATGCACAAATAAATAAATGCAAATTGTATGAACCAAGGTGATTTTGGGTAAAAAATAATCGTAACCTTACACCCTCTGCATATAGGAAAAAAAACATGACTTCTGTGAGACCTCCAACTCGTCATTTAAAGGTTAAAAGATGTAAGACTATGAATGTAATTTCAATGGCTGTTTGCGATTGGTATTAATTGTATTTAAAACACAAATCCTAAAATGGCGTGTCGTCATTGAGATTGCCAATACCTACATGTATAAATCAAAATTTGCTAAAGAAGACTGTAAACACATGTCATTTGAAATGATTCTTCAATTCTTGAAATTGTGCACATAGCGGAATTGGCAATCTCAACAACGATGCCTAATAACCCACATTAGTGTCATAATTCAACAATCACAAACCTGAGCTTTGAGAACGATATCCTTAGTGTTGAGTTCTTGAGCGAACTTGAGGGCGTCATTCTTAGTCTTGGCGATGTTGAACTTCGGCACGGGGATACCGGCGTCGCGCAGCAGCGTGTAGCTGACGTACTCGTGCACGTTCAGGTTGCGCACCTGCTGCTTGTGCGGCACGGCCGTCGCCGCCAGCAACTGTGGACAGCGGCCCGATCACTACCAAGCTAACAATGTCTGTGTCATAAGCATGTGCCATTAAATCCTATCTAATGACAAATTATGCATACTGAAGATAATTAAAGTTATCAGTTTATACTAAAAGCTAATTTGGAAGATGTTTGGGAGAAGATAATAAGCTAATATTGGTAATAATATTAATATCACTTTAAGCGTTGATTGCAAAAAAATGTACATAGTTATCCTTAAAAATACATCCTTTCTGTCTAACAAGAGGCAAATTATAATTTTCTTTGAGCGCTCACTAATGTTATAATGCCTCTTGTTATACACAGTTGGATAAACTACTATTATTTCATGGTATTACTGCTGCTAATAATTTCATAAATTTATATTAGTCTCAAGTATGAAATTAAAGTAATATTAAAATAACAATGCATGAAATATCCTTCCTTCACTATGTTCTACTTCTGGTTTGAATACTTTGGGTTTTATAACTATTAATAATTAATAACTCCATGCACATCGATTTTGGCCATAACTTACACACCCATGTGAACCCCTGCACTTCCTTCATGGAACATGATTTTTTTTCACTTAATTTCATTGTTTTCCTGAATACATTTATAGTGTTCTATTTACATTAATAGTTTTCTCTTTTGGAAGGTAATCTATAAAGGAAATTCTACTTGCATCCCAGAAGATAAAAACAATATTTTCTCAGCCAACTTCACTTTTTTTATACCTCTTGTTACTCTTGTTAGAAATAAATGTGTAAAATTGTGACTTTATTTCTCTGAAATTGACACAAGCATTCTTTTTAAGAAACTCATTTTGATTGTGCGTAAGACAACCTGGCACTCAATAGGTAAAGAACTTTTTCCTATTTAATTTGTTACTTAAGATTGATATACACATTCTTTTGAAATCCCTAAAGTGTTAGCTATTTCAGAAAAGTTTATAGCAAACAGATCAGGAATACATGATTGCAATTTAACAATAATAGACTTAAATGTACACAACAAGTATACATTTCATACAGATAATACCTGTAAGGGCAGTATAATAGATTACCTTGAGCTAGATTTTGCTGCCAAATCAAATGATGAAGTCTGACATCCATTTGTAATTTTAACAAATTAAACTAAGAACTTTTTGTCATATAATAATTATTATAGCCATCAAATTTTCACTAAAATCTAATTCACATTGCATACCAATATATTTCATGAGTATGCTAGGTGAGTATATTTAACTACCTGTTAAGACATTGGCTTTGTGGTTCACAAAACAATGACCAATAACATTAAACAAGCTAATTTATTGTTTTCATGATTTACTTCTGCTAACAAATTCTATTCTTTCTTCTAAATGAAAATTATTAATTACATCAGTATCTGTGTCTACAAGCAAAGATTAAGATACAGTAAATTTCGTTATCAAATAACAATCATAATGATACTTGTCCGAAAAATAAATCTAATCTAAAACCATCAAAAAACCGAATGATGACGTAAGATTCACAACCGTATAGACGAAACTACAAGGTCAGATTTAAAAATAAATTTCTAATTACATAAATCAAACCTACACTTTAATCAGGTTATTCTTATTAATATTTTTTTATAAAAACTTACGGTCAGGTGCGAAGATCATAATCAAAATCAATCCAGTCGACCGATGAATATGGATTTTTATACTCCCGACACAGTCATAAAAGTACTACTGATAGAGTTTGATTTAGATGAATTCAGTATGTGTAGTACTAATAAAAAGGAATGGAGTTTTATTTACCTTTGCTCCATTATTACGAATTACTGTTTCAGCAAGACCAAGAGAACGAGGAAGGAAAGTCGCCATTTTTACGGGAATGAGGATGGACGAAGCAAAGTGAGGTGAATGGAATGACAGTGACACATGACATGACATATCGGAGACATGACGTTTCTTTTTTTTTTCCTCGTACGATGATCTCAAGCCTAGTGCAATTCGCCAAATAAAAAAGGGCACCAATAGACACAACTGAATTTTTAGATTGTTTCAGAAAAAAATGAGCGATTTATTTTTGGGGCTTGCGAAATACGAAAATTATTATGGCCTTCTGTTGTTTGTCTCTTTCACTTCGAAGACGCTTTCTTTAGACAGAGCTAAATGCTTGTTATTTACTAATTTTGGTAGTTCGCGGTAGGCCTACTCGGCTTTAGGCCGGAATTACACCTGGGTCGCGTTTTATAAAGTTACAATTTACAATTTCGCTGTTTGCCTCTCTTTCTAGCCAATATGTGCGTGCGTTAGAGAGGCAAACAGCGAAATTGTAAATTGTAACTTTATAAAACATGACTTTGTGAGTTCTTACGTAAGTTATAAGGACGGAGCTATACTAAGAAATGAGATGGCGATATTTACCTCTCATTCCTTAGTATAGCTCCGTCTCTACAACTTACGTAAGAACTTACAGGTGTAATTCCGGCCTTAGACTACCCAGTCTGTTCGAAAACTGAAGGCACGTGAGTTTCTTTCTGCCAAATGTCTTCAGTTTGCATACAAACTAGGTATGACAGGGTGGTCCAAACCTTGACGTCAAAAAATTTTTTTTAGATTCCTCACGTCATGAGCTATCAGAATATACCCCTTGTATGTTAGCCGATTTTTTGTAGTTTTCGATAAACAATAGACTAGTTAAAAAACCCAAAAGATTTTTTTTTATTAATAAAAATCTTCATTCCAGAATTCCTTTAAAAAAATTTTTAAAAAATTCATAACTCGAAAACTACAAAAAATCGGCTAACATACATGGAGTATATTCATATAGCTCATGACGTGAGGAATCTAAAAAAAAAATTTTGACGTCAATGTTTGGACCACCCTGTATAGGCTTGCATGGGCATATGGATTCCACATGTACTCTGAGAATGCCTGCTAGAACCGTTTCACACTAAGTATTTTCCATTAATAGTTTAAAATTCTACTTACATCAATAGAATCGATAACAGTTCCATGGAATCCTGTCTCATCAAACATTGAGAATATTGTAAATAAAATGAAAAAGATTGGAAAGACAGCAAACTTGAAAAATAATTCAAACCATTTTTTACTGACTATACTTATTAATCTTACATTTATCTGACTACAGAGCAACATCAAATTTATTGATTATATTTATTGATTATACCTACTGAAGTGTGAATGCAGTAAATGCCATTGTTAATTAAATTAAATTTATTTCAATACTTTATTTACAGCCTGAACCCTTAAGTCTTGAATCTTGAGGATGAATTAATTCCGTATTAATATATTTGTCTTCAGTCCAAACACCATTGCCTGAAAAGTAGTGATTCTTCTCTAAATAGTATAATATCAAACTCAATTTTTGTGATTTCTCTAATTTTGTTCTGTCTAGAAGTTCAATGCTGTGTAGGGAAGCTGCAGGACTGCTTTTCGCGTCAAAAATATCAAGCATTTTCCTTATTTTGATCCAGGGATATAGAAGAATTGGACAATTTTCATAAATATCTTGATCACCGAAATGTTCAGAAAGTTTCTGATAAACAAATTTAATTTGCACGAGTGGCACATTAATCCAAAATGGATGTCTCTTAACCATATTTCTTATTTGACTAGCACTGTAAACGTTTCCAAGGGATTGTGAGATGCAAAAAATAAGATCCTTCCCCTTGCCCAGTCGGTCTCCAGGGGCTCGCTCAAAGGTCTCATAATGCGCAGAGCTACCTGAGAGTATGTTCAGACTTAAGCATTTTTTCCTGTTACCATACAAACTCCTCAATCTGCTCATTGCTGTATTTTTATAATGTATCATTTTAAGGAATCTAGGATGATTTAAGAATGCTTGAAATTCCGGTATTGTTTTTGCTTCTTCTAGTCTTGATCTTATTGTATCAGGGCCCAGAGTGTAGATATCAAAACACCTTCTCTGAGCCTCATTACTTATACCGTACTCCTGCAAGATGTTCCTTATTTCAACCATAACCTCATACCTTTTAGTTGCTAATTTCGGATGAAGCCTCAATATTTCCTTTATATCAATGCCCCCAATAGAACGAAACTTGTATATTATTTTCTGTAAGTTTTCAGGGTCCACATGGACAAGATATAAGTTTGCTTTAATTTTCTTATCAGGTATCTTGACGATAGACTGCAGTATATTGAGAGTTTCATTCACAACTTCTAATGGCCGATGTCTAATGGTTGGATATGTTTGAATGCCCCGTTGGAATTCATCTTCAGTTAAATCTAATACTAATTCTAAATAACGTTGTAATATTTTAAGTCTCAAACTGTACATTGTTGCATGATTGATGTCTCCATATATTAAGGTCGTGAGGGATGTGGGCCACTGCGTCATAAATCCTGCTAGTCTATTCTCTACATTCAACATATTCGGTATATGTCCAGATTTCTTCAACTGCCCTATAGTTTTTTTTTTCATTAATTGTAAATATGTCAATAAGTGTTTTGTTGTGATATTTTCAAATCCACATTCAATCAAAACTTTATACCGAAATTTCAAAGTGATAGGCATTAGACTGAACATCATCGGATCGTCGATTAAAACTTCTTTTGCAAATCCCAGGTCATGCACTGTGTCAATTAGGCACTTTATTATCGATTCGTCTAATTTGTTAATATACGGTTGCCTCAAACAAATTAATTCCGCCTTTTCATGCGTTATGCTAAAGTATTTACTCAGTTTATTTGAACCGATATTAGCCGAAAATAAACGGTGCGCGTAGGGTCTCCAATAATGGAGACCCATTCTATAACATGTTAGTATTAACATTGTAATATTACATAATGTATAAATATTTAATGATATTTTCAAACGTTCAAACAACAAAATAAAACTTTTAGGTTATGTAAAGACGTCAAAGACGTATATATTTAAATTGAACATTGAACGATTGAATGAATGAATAGTGGGTATATACATTCTATTCTACTAAGAAGAATTTGAGCATCTGGGGGGCTACCGCGAAAATCGAAGTTAGTAAATTCGAAGGCTTTTGACAGCGAATGCTACCGCGAACCACTTGCGAATTCGATCGATCGATCGAAGCATCCTATGGATCGAAGTTACTGTCCATAGCTTACCGCGAAGTGCCATATCGAAGGAACTTACTTCGATAATTTGACATTTGAACCCGATTTGAACTGTCAAATTCCACGGCAACTCAAGAGTTAACGTGTTGCGATCGAAAATTGGAAATGTTACCAAAAAACACCCTTTTTTACGTTTCCTACGGCTTTTTTTCTTGTAGTTTCCGACATTTTTGGAAGATCCTCCTCAAAATATATTTACAAAACGCAACTACTGTATTTATCTGTAATTATTTTTCAGGTATTTATTGAAAAACTAGTTTTTTTCTAATCACGTCTCCCGGTTTTTTTATTTGATCGTCTGGCAATTTATTTTCCATCTTAATGTATTAAGTGTCATACCTACAATTCGTGTGTTAGGTTAGAATCAAAATAACTACAAATAAATTTAAATATGCCTGGAAATCAAGGGCTTTGTCATGTAGAGCTCTCATTTACAAAGCCAGCATTCAAAACGTAATGTTATTGTTTAAAATCTGTGAGAGTGAATCACTTGTTCGTATTGTGATTTGGTTATTTACTACGTAAGTATGATTGGTTGCATACGCGTTCGAATTAGAAACGATTATGATATACTTAAGTTAATATTCCACACAGTTATTTTATTATACTTATTATTCGTTTCAGGTAAAACGTATTTATAAGGCCACACTATATTTCCATATTGAAAAGATAACACAGCAGAAGAAAGTGCGAGTGGCATGCCGGTGGTAAACGAAGATTGCGAGAAACAATTGTAAACACCTAGGCCACCGGAATATATCCCTGTGATTGTTGTCACAAATCAATCAAATAACCACGGCATCAACCCTGCCAACAAGGTATGTTCCTTTACGAAAGTGCAAAAACACAAGTAGTGGTGGACTGGCACGGATGGTACTTGATAAGGGATGGGTATTGATGGATCCCGGGTGTTTCGTGGATTTCAATAATTCCTAAGGTCTTACTGATCTGTCAAAAACACACTTTTGACTCTAACTTGATGGTATAAGTAGTAGTGTCTGGTATCAATTAAAATGTACATTTGTTTTAATTTTTTAGGTAGCGCAAATTATAAAAAAGTCCTTTATGCTAATGGTGCTTATATGTAGTATTTTCAATATGTCAAAATGAAAAATTCATTTTGCTAGTAAAGAACTTTATCATGCAAATTTTTTTAGGTACCTACAGAAATTAGGATTATTCCACTTACATACAATAATACAAGCTAGATAATAACCAACGTAAAATTATTTTGAAAAGGATCCAAGCATTGATTTTCTGTTTTTAAAATGTAATGAATTTTTCACCGACTTCACCATTTCAAAAAAGTGAAAGTTATCAACTGTATTTTTTTTATATGTGTAGTGAACTGGTAAAGCACAAGCGGCTGGTAGATGAAGATTGCGAGAAACAGCTGTGTAATGTAATATGTAAATTGAAAATTTGTAAACACCTCCTAGGTCATTGACTATCTCCTTTTGTTTGCTGCCATACATCACTCAAATATTAACCTTGCTAAGAAGCTATGGTTCTTTACGAAAGTGTAAAAACAGTGATATAATATAATGTATGCATGTTATATATGTATTTATATACTGTAGGTATAACTTCATCGCACATAAACAAAAAAGATTACAATAAATAACTGTGGTCATTAAAGAAATGCTAAAATATATGTAGGTATATCTATAATTTATTTGCATACAAGCAAGTCAGTGTACAAGAATATAAATCAACATTTAAAAGACACAATTAATATTCATTAGGATTATTTAGGATTACCAACAGATAATACATCTAATATTATCTTGCTTTTATAAATGTTTTGATTACATGATCTACTAATTTATTAGTAAAACTGAGCAATAATAATGAATGTGGTTTTTGGGTTCAACAGTAAACCAGGAATAATGTAACAAATTATCTGAATGCCTACCTATACATCAAACAATGTATCTGTATATCAACTAATATGTATAAGTATTTATATGGATCAGCCATGTTATAATTACAAGTTAAATGAGTTAAATACAAAATAAATATAAAAACGGCCATATTTAAGAAACAAAACTTTTTGATAAGGACTAGGCATTGATTAGGTCGTTGTGAAAAATAAATAATTTCTATAATGTTTATAACTTACAATTACAGATTTGGCTGAGAAATAAACTGGGTTGTTATACACCATATGGGAAGCTAGTGCTAGCTGGCAAGGTAAGATAAATTATTGAGTTATTTTATTAAATATAAATAAATATCTTGGGACATCTTACACAAATCAACCTAGTCCCACGGTAAGCTCAATTAACGCTTGTGATGTGAGTACCAGGCGAAGATAGATACGTATACATACTTAAATACCTACATAGACAGCCATGACCAAGGAATAAATATTTGTGATAAATAAATATACAAATAATGCTCTCGTCGGGATTCGAACCCGGAACCTCCAGCTTTGTAGACAGGATCACAACCAACTAGGCTACGGAGTTATTTTATTGATTTAAATCTCTATATTGATATGGTATATTAAGGAATAAATAATATTTCATTGGTGTATGAATAATGAAGCATCCTAGTGACTCTACCTACAGAGCTGGAGGTTCCAAGTTCAAATCTCTGCGAGGACATTTGTTTGTGTACTTTACTTATACACGGTGTTTCCTGAATCGTTAATATCCTCGCACTGAATTTGATATCAGAAATCACAATACAATGGAATGCCTCTAAAGTGAAATCGAAATTCATATAAGTTAGTTTAGGTACTTATATGTTTCTGTTTTCTTCGTCTGTTTTATTAAGTAGACAAAGGCAAGATTTAGCTATCTGTTGTGGTTTCCAAAACCTCCATACTGACCCATTTGGATTGATCACCCTGTATATAATAGATAGATACATATAGATACTTAAATACATACACAGCCACAATCAAGGGACAAATATTTGTGATAAATAAATTCACAAATAATGCGGCTGGATTCGATCCTGGAACCTCCAGCCTCGTAAGCAGGGTCACTACCAACTAGGCTACGCCTATGGAGGCTGAATATTAACCTTAGCCCGTAATTTGGCAATGTTCGTCACAATGAACATAGTCTTCGACTCACTTTTTGATTTTTTTTATAATGGCGATGAGGCTAGAAATTTGCCAATTTAAGGGTTACAAAAAATCTTTCTTTGAGACCCTTTATTCTTTTTAAGATACCTATTCAATGATAAATATACATTATTCTATAATTACGCACTTTTAGAACACAAACTTGGTTAATCATAGGGTGTCAAAAATCAATAATTTCTATGTTTATAACTTAAAATTACAGATTTGGCTGAGAAACACATTGGATTTTTATACACAATATGAAAAGCTAGTGCTAGCTGGCAAGATAAGGTAAATTATTGAGTTATTTTATTGATTAAAATCTCTATATATTGATATGGTTCGTTCATTAAGGAATAAACCATATTTCGTTGGTTAATGAATAGTTGCCTATTAAGCTGGAGGTACCCAGCTCAAATCCCTGAGACGACATTTGTTTGTGTATTTGTCACAAATATTTATATGTATAAGTACAGTGTTTCCTGAGTCACTAATAACCTCGCACTGCATTTGATATCAGAAATCACATAAGTTACTTTAGGTATAACATAAAACGATGGAAAACGGATAAACTCGTGTATATTAATTGTAGTCGCCCGCAGACCACGAACCCTGTAAAGTGTTCGAAACTTCGAGATGAAGTTAAATTCAATTAATATACGCGTGTTTATCCGTTCTCCATAGTTTTATTTCATGTGTTTTGTTTCATTGTCAGCCTCCGTAGCCTAGTTGGTAGTGACCCTGCCTACGAAGCTGGAGGTTCCGGGTTCGAATCCCGGCGAGGGCATTATTTGTGTATTTATTTATCACAAATGTTTTTGTTCCTTGGTCATGGTTGTCTATGTATTTAAGTACCTATATGTATCTATCTATTATATATATCGTCGCTTGGTACCCACATCACAAGCCTTAATTGAGCTTACCATGGGACTAGGTTGATTTGTGTAAGATGTCCCAAGATATTTATTTATTTATTTATGTATAATCCTCGCGGTAACCGAAGAATATATTAAGTTATTTATGTTAGTCCAGCCAGGTATATCTCCTTGTTCCCCTTCCCCTTTTGCCATTTATTCTACCAAGATTAAACTTAATAATGTCGTATAGTATGATTACTACTACTGCTACATTTTTCTTCTATTTATGTCAGAAATAAAATATTTCTTGAAAAATATATAATACCATTCATATCCCTTAATGTGACTTATCGCGATCAATTGAAGGACCACATATTCGGCAAGCCACATTTTCTTATTGCTTTAACAGAAAGAAGTCACAATAAATAAAATTAGTTTTACAAATCTTTTACTAAATGTAGGCATTTACAGCAGTTGTAAATTTTAAGTGAATTATCAAATATGGATACCAGGGACATAAGCCACAAACCTTTACGCCACTAGGGATAGGCCACTGGTAGTCACGACTGAGGGTCCACCTTTAACCGAACGTAACTTTGGAGTTTGGAGTGGCTAATTTTACAAATTACTTAAAGGTTACATTTACAATTGTTTGAGAACTTTTACTAAATATTGACACATTCGAAAGCTCGAAATTCGCACCCGCACTTTCCTAGAAATAATTTTTAATTGTTCGTCCTATACCGCAAATTTCATCAAAATCGTTGCAAACATTACATACATACCTAGATTACCTAGATATCTCCGAAATAAATGAATACAGAGACAATGTAAATTCAAGTATTGTTCATTTGAATTTACGTCTTTAAGTCAAATTTAATTACTTTTTCTTATTCTAATTTAGTGCACGATTTTCGGCTTATATGATAATGATGATTCTATTTTTTTATTTAGGGACCCAAAGATATTAACAGTACTAAACATTGCAACAGTTGTCTATTATAGTTTTAGGTAAAATTTTAGTGACCTATGTGTATTTTAATTCTAATATTATCATTTTCAGATCATAATGGGGACAGGAGACAAGTCGGCGACCGGCAACACACTACGGCGTAAACGATCTTCAACGATAAAATTTATTTCGTACAACAACGCTGCTTTCAGAGCAAGAGAAAAAGATTTAAGATTACAAACCAAATCGAACCACTGCGGATTAAAAATAGCGAGATCAGCAGAAATGCTCTTATTTATTAAGTTTATACAGGCCGCTGTCGTAGATACTTCTAAATCAGAGTTCACTTAGCATAGTTCAGATTGAACATAATAATATAAGTAATTAGACTGTTAACTCAGTCGGTAGTGGGCCTGCATGCAAAGCTGGAGGTCCCGAGTTCGAATACAGA
>JALPQI010023265.1:0-15305 GCA_025490895.1 Thaumatotibia leucotreta
AACAATAGAATTATATTTCATTGTCAAAATCGACCCAGTGGGCATGTATAGGTTAATGTTATTATTATTTTTGTAGTAGTCGTATTTTGGACATAAGATAGGTCTTGCCGAAAACAGTTGAAAAACTTACCAGTTGTTTTTGTGTTTTATTCAGTCTTCGTTTTCTCTCAAACTCCTCCATGTTAGCTATCACAGTGCTTCGGGCCAAGGATTTCTTGTCAATTACCTAAAATAAATAAATATGTTTATTTTAACTGGACAGTAAATTGCTACGATGTTTATTTCGAGGACTTTTGTACCTGCAATTGTATCAAAACTATTTTAGTTACGTTAGAAACTCAGAACCTCTTTAAATAAAATTTTGACCTAAGTCGCTGCGAGTTGAGACATTGCGTATTTTTAAAAGGTCGTAAAAGGTTCGGCAATTCAGAAGTCTAGCGTGAACGTAACTAAAGTATTTGTATGGCTACCCTGCTCACTTGCTCAGACACGAACTGCAAATATAAAGAGTAAGATGCAAGGCTCAAGCCAATAGACGATCTTACCCGACAGTCGGTCTTACCTACATTGACCTTAATTCAACTGATTATTTTTAATCCATTCCAAGGTTACCTGCAGCTTCGTTTCTGATGAATTCAGGTTTTACATCACCGTTAGCTACGGAGTCTAGAGTTCCCAATTAGAGAAGAATATATACATATTAAGGGCCTGTTTTACCATCCCGGTTTTCCCGTTGGACTACAGTATGGGGTTCTTCAAAAGAGGAGTGTACAAGTTCTTATTGGGTCGGCAACGCGCATGTGACACCCCTGGGGTTGCGTGCGCCCATAGGCTACGGTGACTGCTTTCCATCAGGCGGGCCGTATGCTTGTTTGCCACCGACGTGGTATAAAAAAAAAAACCATCCCTGAACCAAATATATCAGTCAGATAAATGTTAGCTGTCGTTTTATATGACTGGGGAAAAGGATAACGATAATTTTATCTAACGAATAAATTTAACAGGGTAGTGTGACACAGGCCGTAAGAGTTCTTATTTAGAACACACCTTTCTAATATTACGCCGTCCCTTGAAATACGCTGCAGAATTCCCTTTCGGTCCGTGAGGTCCCGCTTCCCCAAGAAGCTCATACGACAGTACTCTGGAAAAGTAAGAATAAGGTTATAATGTAGCTGAGAGACTGCATTGACAGAATATAACTTTACTCCGCACCAGTGGCATGGCTAGGCCGGGCTAGGGGAGGCAATGACACCGAGCGGCATATGAGATAGGGCGGCAAAAACAACATAAAAAAAATTAAGAAATTTTCAAATCACTGAAATGAAGTGGCAAATATCTATTCAGCCCGGGCGGCAACTACATACACTACGCCGCTGCTTCACATATATTCATAGGTACTGAACAGAAAAAAACGAAATTCTATCGTATTCGGGAGGATTTTATAATGAATTACGACTAGAAAACGGTCGCCGAACTGAAGATTGAGCTCTAAAACAGCGGCGCTAAGTCACTGATTATAACAATATTCCTAAAGTAATGATTTTAAGAATAAATAAACTAAAAAATATATAGATAATTATATTCGCGTTAAATAAGCGAATATAATTATCTATATTTTTTTGACCGTTCGTTGAACCTTACGCCACAGAGCTGCCATTTCACCGCCCCATAGTGGCAGAAAAAGTATCTAAAACCCTAATTGCAGGGGATCTCGCCCCTCTTTCCCGAAAATACACGAATGTACGAACTTACCTCATTTGCTTTTGCTTCTCCAACATTTTCTTTCTAGAGCGTCTGGATCGACCACGAGGTTTGTGATTCAATATCAAGGGTTTATCATTCGTGTTCCTACGCTCTATGAACTCACTGACAAGTTTAGCTCTCTTTGCATCATCCTCCCTAAAAATAAGGAAATATTATTAAGTACTAATTAAAGAAAAAACAAACCCTGATATATTAGTAGGCGGAAATGTATGGGACAACAATTTTTTTTTCTCGAATAGTATGTTGGTGTCATAGTAAAAGTTCAGCAATATGATCTTAGAATTAACCCTGTAAAAATTGAACGGTGAATAGAATATTACCCTGTATATTAGATAAATACCTGAATACATAGACAACAACCATGACTTAGAAAGAGATATCTTCTCTCAGATTAAAACCAAGTTTGTTGTTTCAATTTTGCTAGCAGGTCCCTGGTAACTGATTGAACTACAGATGCCGTCAAAAAAAAAACGAAATGAGGCCCCAACATTTCTATTCTATTCCAATAAAAACAAGTAATAAATACTGGCATAGATAGAGGCAATCCATCTAAGTCCCCTACCCTGAGGACTTAGATGGATTGCCTCTAGCTCTCCGCGCATAGGCGATTTTTTTATCACTATCGTCGGCTGAGAATGCAATTGTGCTATACGCCACTTGCCTTGGTTTAGAGGAGAGCGAAATGAAACAAAAAAAAATATTTCTTGGAATGTCTTATCATTTTGCAATATTTAACTTAACTGACACTTTAGTATATTAATTTATTATTTTTTGTTATATACAATTAATGTTTAACTTATAATAGTCATGAGATATAAGTAATTTTACAATTGCCATATCCCTTTTTGTAAGAAAATGTTTAACTTGCTATGTATGATATGACACAAAGTTATGGATGTGTCACAAAATGTTAGTGCAATGTCAAGAAACGTAGACATTAAAAGCAATTGTTTATGCAAATAAAAGTTATTTTACGACTAGATTTTATTTCAAGTCAGGGCGATAATTTATCTCGAATATGAAGACATAATTATACATGTGAATATGGTGCCAATATTGATCCCAATATTTAATTGAATTTTTTTTTTACTTCCTCTTATAAATAGGTACCATCTAATAGGAGAAAGTCACCTTCTCTATTTTGTGAAATGATAAACTTTTTAACGATATCTAGTTAGTGCTAATGTAAAAAATATCTATGAGAACAGCTTATAATACGTTTACTAATTAATGACATCTCTTATCAACTAATAATATGACAGTTTAAGTACCTACATACACGCTCTATAAATGAAAAGACATGTCATAATTATAATAATGTACTTCAGAAATAGTGACCGAGGCCTGCTGTGGCCAGGACTTAAATGGCATGGCATGGCAGGAAAGCAGGAGGTCGCTGGTACGATTCCAGTCCTGTGTCCTGTGTCCTATACCATACCACAAAACTTTACAAGCGTACAATTCTACAAAATTGTATTAATTCCCATACAAAAAGTTGTCAATTTTGTAGAATTGTACACTTGTAAAGTTTTGTGGTATAGGGGCCTGGTCATAGGGGGTTCGGACACTTTTTCTGTAGTATATGTCATTTCTTACAATTTATGGTTAGGTAGGTACTCGTAATTATAAATACATATTATGTATTTATACCACCAACTTATTAAGGTAAAAGCTTGAAGTATGAATGACACAAATCAAACTTACCTTCTTTATTGTCATTTATCAAAAGAGAGGGTAGAAAAATAAAAGTATTGAATCGATACAGTCAAATCGATTTATGGATTATGTCACAAAAATGTTGATCGGTTCGTCGCTTGGCACACTGATAAATAGCTGTTAACAGTAAATTTGTGACATGTCCGGACATGGCACAATATTGTAATCACTATTTATTGCGGTTTGAGGATATGGCACAAAAATGTATGTTTTTCTTAAATAAAAAATAAGATTTTTCAAAAATCGATTACTGTTATAAATTCCAAAAAAAAAAATCTATAAAGAACCATTAAAAACCGATTTTGCTTGAAAATGGATATGGCACAATTGCATTCTCACCCGACGCTATGTCCATGGGCCTCAGTTCCTGCTTTCCATCAGGTGGGCTGAGAGCTCAGTTGTCTACCTTTGTCACATAAAAAAAAGACTTACATAGCGGTTTCTTGCTTCTTTCCCATTCTTTTTAAAAGCTTTTCTTTGGTATTAACCCATTGTTTTTCTTCCTCTGAAGATGAATCATCAGATTTAACTCGCTCTCCCCTACTGGAATTCTTATTACCACTTCTCTGAAAAGGAAAACCATCTCGAATATTATTTCAAAATCACATAAATCATACTTCTACCATCCGTAACAACACACCCACAATTTAGTAATAATCTAGAGCATTCCACGAAAAAGTCTGCTTTGTAGGGAACGTGAAGGCTATGACAGCTACCTTAGAAATATGTATATGGAAAGTGCTAGAAATACAAACACCCAGTTATAAAATTAAGATACACCAAATAATATACTCGTAACTTTCTTAGATGTACGGCGTCACGTACCCGACATTAGCGTGGAAAGCACCATATTTTTAGAAATACACCAGTTTTACAACTGGGGCGGCTGGTGCTAGCGTGAATCAGCCTATGATAGTCCACTGCAGGATGTAGGTCTCTCCTATTAACTATGCTATACGCATTAGGAGGTAAATGCCCATAGTCGCCACGCTGGGCAAGCGGATTGGCGATCGCAGTAATGTGTCTATTATGATGACGCTGCTGCCCATGATCAATATTTTATCTAATAATGGTCAGAGACTTCAATCCTTTAGTCGACTTTTACGACACCCACAGGAGGAGTTGGGGTGGTGACAAATGTATTCTTACTGCCGTCACTAGCATATCTACATGCTACTAGCATGTCTAGCATATCTTGTGCTTAACAGCACTGCACTTTTTAATCAATACAATCGAAAAGAGACAAGTAGCTGGAAGGCCGTGTTGCTTTCAAAAAGAAATGCTAAGGCTGTTGTAGGTACATACCGGCTTATTCCTCGTAACAGGTTTTACAGGCGTTTTCGCCTTTTCGCTGTCCAAAACTACAGGTGCGTGTAAAAGAGTTAATTCCTTGTTCATCATTTTGTCAGCAGTAAGCATTAACGAATCCGGATGTTCCTGTTTTATTTCTGTTTTGGATTTAGGTCCAGGCCTCTTCTTTTGACGAGTGATGTCGCTAACAACTTCCTTTTTTATTTTTCTATTGGAGAGTGGTGTGTCATCGTCTTCATCGTCGTTCATGAGAGAATTTTTCGCCATATTGTTTTCAGTGGCATCTGGCGTCTGAAAATATTTTTGTTACAAAAATTGCAAATGATTATCAACTAACCCGCTTATTCATAAACGCCTTCTAACTTTACAGTCCGCAAAGTATTGTTTGTCTTTTTCACTCTAGTACACATATTGATAAGACTGAAAGGGACAGACAATACTTAGCGGCTTGCTAAGTTAGCAGAGATTTATGAAAATATATTGATTTTTTCTTAAAAAACGTATACTTACTGGCGCTGTAAAACCGTCATCGTAATGATCACCTTCGTCTTCAGAAGGGGTTAGTTCATTATAGTCACCAGCGTCAGCAGGACTTTCTGCTCTTTCAATGTCATTTTGGGAAGATTTTTCCTGATCTTCGCCTGCAATTTTCTCTTTGCGAGCTCTAGGTTTCTTTACAGTTGACACTCTGTTTAAAGACTGAAGATTTATCAATCTGAAATGAAGACAAATTTAGAACATTGCTCATGCAAACAATATAAATGTTAAATGTGTATTTGTAATATTTACCTATCGATTTCTTCATCGTCCTTGCTTTTTCGCGCTATTTCTTGATATTCAAAGTATGTCTGAACAAAAGCTTCAGGTAATTTTTCCAACAGGATTATGGGGAGTTGTTCATAGAGTTTTGTATCACTGCTGAGTATAGGATAGCATTTCCATCCATTATGTTCCGTGAATAACTCGTTTTTCTCAGTTTCTTTGCTAAATAATTCTTTCTTTGCATTCGTGTCTTGTACTTTATCGTTTTGATCATCGCTTTCTGCTTTTGCATTTTTGGCTTCCTTCTTTTTTCCGGGTGATTTCGTTGGATGTTTTCGATTCGGTTTTGCCCCCTCGTCATCAAATATCGGCATGGTAGGCGTGCATTCCAAAAGTTCTATTGGTTCATCTGAATTTATTATCTCATTATTCCCTTCATTTTCATTTGTTTTTGATGTTTCTTCAGCTTTTTTCAATTCAGTCTCCTCATTTACTTTGGGTATTATCTGATCGTAAACATATTTAACGTATTTATGATAAGTAGAAATTTCATTTTGATCAACAGCACTAAATCCAGTGAATTTATTGTCTTCTTTAGCGTTTGTTTCAACCTTGGATTTATTAGCAGTAGTATCTGTTATTTGTTCTGTTGAATCAACATTATTGCATTGTATTTCATCATCTCCTGCCTTATTTTTAGCGGCCAGTCGTGATCGTCTCGTTTCTTTCTTGGTTTCCTTTTCTTGTCTTAAAGCTTGTGCCGCGCTTTCAGTATCTGATTCAGATGACTCGCCTTTTTTTTCTTCTTGACGTATTCGCTCTCGCATCCGTCTAGTAAGTATAGCCAGTTCATTAATAGCAACAGGTTTGTCTTTCAACTGCGCATCTTTATTTTCTTTTGACTGCAATTCTTTGTTTTCTTTTGGTTGATTTTCTTTGCTATCTTTTGGAGGTACTTCTTTACTTTCCTTTGAAACTATTTCTTTAACTTGTTTTGGAGGTTCAGGTTTTTTGTTTTTTCGTCTTCCTGGTTTACGTTTATTATTTTTTCTACCAACATTTTCACTGTCACTATCGCTGTTTTGCAGAAGGCTACCTTTAGCCGATTCAACAGTAAGAGCTTCAAAGGCGTGTGGTACTAGTAGACTCATACTTGTATCATTTTCGTTATCAGAATCAGGTTCATGCTGTCTTCGGACTCTCAAAGCACTTTGACTAAATGTTTCTTCATTTTCATTTTCGTAAGTGCTAATAGCATGTATCATTTTATTTGCACTCACAAAAGCTTCAAAATTTTCTTCGTCAAAACTTTTGCTATCTTGTCTTTGAATGGGCTCTCTAGCAACGGGTAGTGGATCAACATTATCAAAAGATTCTGTTTTTGTAACAACACTTTCCGGTATGATGGTCATTTGATCCACATATTGATCTGGTTCAGTTTTAATAAATGGAATAAAATTCTCAATTGCTGGCGGTTCCTCTAAGCCCGGTTCTGTTTTGATATTAGCAATAACTGGATATTCTTCGGCTACATTTACATTGACATTTTCAATATTTGGTACGGATCTTAAACCTGTTTTAGATTTATCAGATACAGCACATGACATAAGTTCTTTTAACTGTACTTTAGAGATCCAATTTTCATTTTCCCTATGATTGGCATCTTCATTATAGTCTGGTTCCATGGATTCATCTTCATAAAAAGTGCCTCCATTTTCTTCATAATAATCTGAATCATCTCTATCATTAGTAGTTTCCTCAATATTAAGGAATGCTTCTTCAGATAGAGTATTGACAGCATTGATGGTTAATGCTATCGGAGGTGCTTCAGAATTACTTTTAGTCACGTGAGAGTCGTCATTTTCGTAAAACTTTGATACGAAATCAAAGCATATATCAGTAAGTTTTTTAACTTTATGTGGAGTAATATTAGTTATGATATCATTGTGTGTCTCGTCAGGATCATTTGTGTAATATTCTTGCAATAAACTTTTTACATACTCAAAAGCCACATCCTTTAAAGAATTAGGAGATCTATACGAGAATATGGTCTTAATACATAAATCACTTGGCCTTATAGGTTGATCTATCAGGCTGTTTTGGATTACCTGAATACATAAAGTCAACAATGACTTTACATCTTCTTGACTACAATCATCATATGTGAAATCACTTTCACAATAATCATTTTCATCTATTTCACTAATATCACTCTTTATGGTATTTGAAACATTAAATTTGGGTATTTGTGAACAACACAATGCTTTTAAAGAAGGTACATTTTGAGGTATGGGTTCTGTAGCATTTAGGAAACAAATGTCTTTGTCTAAAATTAATTGATCATCTACATCCTCATCAAAATTGTCATTTTCAGAAAGGTTGTCATTGAATGAAAACATGGTTTGAGGTAGAATTTCAGTAGTATTAACAAATTTATCTCTAGTCCTCAAATTCTGCAGATTTCTTGCCAGGTAATCAAAGCATGAAGAAAATAGTGTTTTTGGCTGAAACATCAAAGCTGCACTATTCTCATTTGTGTCTTCAGGAATGATAGGAGTATTGTTTACATTACTAGGTTCCATTGTACAAAAGTGTTTGTTCAGATTCTTCAAGCAAATTGCCAAAAGTGTTGTTGGGTTTTTCAATTTGCTAACTTCACATTTTATTTTTTCACTAAGTTCATTTCCACTTTCACTCACACTTGGATTATTTTCATTGTCCGTGAAAATCTCCTCAGTTCTAGAAATATTACCACTTGTAAGATTATCAGGTTCAATAGTAAAATATTGGCAGATATATCTGTTATGTTGCCAGGTAGACCATTCCGTGGATACAAATGGAGCACACGCAAATAATGCTTTCTGGCGATAATAATCCTCAAAAAAATCACTTACCATTTTTTCTGTAATTTTATTATCAGGAGGTTTTTTATTTCGGCTGTCCTGGGCTAAAAAAGACTGCGAACCCTTTACTTTCTTCACCATTACTGAATCACTAATCCATACAGTGTGTCTGCCTTTAATGTTTATATTTTTATTGCTCTTGACCTCCTCACTTGGCTTTTTAGCAATTTTAATAGAAAGCTCTTTATTCAGAAACACTGTTTTTGGATTGAACTTCGGTTTAGTTTCTTGTTTTATTACACCAGCCTTTTGAGGTGGAGTTTCCCCAACTATTTCACAGTCACTATCACTATCTTCTTTTTTCTCTGTTTTAGGTGTAGGTTCCAATTTCTTCTCTTGTTCCCTGTATGACAAAAGGTCATTTTCTTGTAGAAACTTTTCATATTGTCTGGATAAGTCCTCTTCCATCTGTGTAATATTATGTTTAGCAAGTTTAAGTAGTAAAAATGATTTTTTGACACAATAATCTATCTTGAAAGTGTCCACGACATTTGTAGTATTTATTTTCTTTTGAATAAAATCATCAGACTTTTGAGTCATCAAGGTTCCTAATTCTGAAGTTGTTTTCACAATGCTAGTCAGGAATTTGCATGCATTTTCAGATTGTTCACTATTTAAAGGTACATTGGTCTGCATTGCTAGTGAGCTAGGTCCACTAGTCTGAGTACTTGCAGTTTCAGTAAGAATTTTGTTGGTTTGAGCAGATATATCTACTTTCTTCTTAATTTCATTTGCAGCTAGCACTGGAATATCTAAAGGTGCTACTGTATTAGGTGAAGATACAGATTTTCTAGACACCTTCTTAATTTTGAGATTTGTACCCTGAATTTTCTGTGCAAGGAAGTTTTCAAATTCTTTACTTGAACCCCATGTATTTGATGACTGTTGTACTAGTGGTTTAGAGTTGACTTGACCACTTGCAGGTGGCTGCACATCAGTTTCATTATCATCACATAAATCTTCAACTGCATTGGAAGAAAACCTCCAAGGTTCTTTTTTATCCCCGGCATTCAAGCTTGATACATTCATTATTTGAGAATCGAGGTCTGTTTGCTCTACTTCTTCTAATAGTATTTCCTTTCGCTTCCGACCTCTCTTTTTAGTCTTCTTAGGTAATTCTTCAAGTGTATCATCAACAGCACTATCAGATGAATCTATAGAGCTAGCTTGTTCTTTTTTCCCTGGTACGTATTCATCATCAGACTGATACCTATGGCCTTTCTTTCTTCTTCTTGGTTCATCATCCTCAGATAGCTCAACATTAGCAAATGGATCCTCATCTGAATCATCATCATTTCTGTATTTTAAGGTTTTCTTTGCATTTCTTCTTTTAGGTCTCTTGGATGTATCCTCCACAAGAAGTGACTCATCATTATCCATTGATTTATTTTCTGCTGTTGTAACTGCCGTATTATCAATAGTGAGATTTTCTTCATTGATATTTCCTGTGGTATCAATAGCTGTTGCAGCATTTTCTATCATTGGAATATCAGTACCTGTTGTAGGAATATCCGTACCAGTTGTAGGTATATCAGTTTTAATCTGAGTAATTAGCTCACTCATGTTATCATCATCATTTTTTACATCTGGCTCAGGTGCAGCCAACGGTGAAGAGGGCATTTCTTGTAGTCCTTGTAATATGAGGTCTTTGTGTTCTGATGCTTTCTCACAGTCAATTGCTGTTTTTAATTGACTTAAGCACATGTCTTCTTCATCGTCATCATCATCATCCTCATCTGATTTATCAATATTGGAAAGGTTGTCTTGCAATTTACGCAGCTTGTCTTCAAGGTGAGACAAATTTTCAACCATTTTATTAAGGTCGTTAATATTGGCGCAGCCAGCAACAGGTGAAGTATCTCCATTAACTGCAGGTGGGTTTTGAGGAGCATCAGCAATACCTGAATTTTTCTTTGGTTTGCCTCTTTTCCGAGCAACTGTTTGACTTGCTATTTGTGGAGTGTGTAAGCTTTCAGTATCGTTAATAGCAGCTCTGCCTCTTTTACGTGGAACTTTTTGACTTGCAATGTCTTGACTTTGTACAGTTTCAGAGCCACTTACAACAGGAACGCCTCTTTTACGCCTCACTTTTGGACTTGTAATTTCCAGACTTTGCAAGTTTTCAGTATCACTGACAGCAGGTGGTTCTTTTTTATTTCTACCTCTTTTTCTAATTACAGGAATTTGTTCAGTGGAAATGTCCACACTCTGTGTTGGTGATGCAACAACACCATTTGATTCATTCTGAGCTGATGTTATATTGTTGTTTGAAGACGGTAATGTGTTTTCAAGGAATGATTCAGAGTTTAAGTTTGCTGTCACATCACTTGACGCATCTATTTCTAAATTAACAAGGTTTGGATCAGTAGATGATATTGTTTTCATACCTCTGCCTCTGCCTCGCCATCTCCCTCTCCCCCGTCCTCTTCCTCGTCCTCTGCCTCTGCCTCTGCCTCTACCCCTACCTCGACTCTGTTTTGAAGGCGACAAAACAGTGGGCTGATACACTTCTGAACTGCTAACTGCTTCTATCTCCACTGTCTCGTCAACCGCCATATTCGATTCACTATCCACATCTTCATTTTCTACACAGCTCTGTTCTTGCGAAAACTCGGTTCCATATGAATCATTAGGCTCAGAGTGAGCTTCGTTGCCAATATCAAACGCGGGATTTGTTTCTTCTGGCTCATCCTCATTGATGTTTACTTCGCTGCCTACATCTAAGTTGCAGTAAGGTTGATCCTCGTCGATGGTGGACGATACAAGATCGTTTTCTATTTCCATGTCGCTCAAGTCACCAGGCGCATCCACAGCAGCAGACTGCGAGCACTCTGCGTCAGGTATAGAAGCACACTCATTTTCTACTTCCACGGAATTAGATTGCAATACTTCAGCCTCTCCGGCAGTGGAGAGGTTGTTTACATTCAGGTCCATATTTTCAGACATTGTTGTTACTCAAATCATGGTAGATAATTCCAATATAAAACTGTCACATACTAATTAGTTAAAATAGAATCAATTGCAGGGAACGCCAGTACAATGAAAATAAATACAAAGCAATATTTTAAGTTTTGCAAAAATCTAAGCTCAAATTGCCATCGCCATTGCATTGTATCGGTACGCGGCCTAAAGGCGTTTTTCTTAAATTTTTATTTTAACTAAAGTCGTCAATGTTGGAATGCACTTTACTTTTTGGAGTCTCTATATTTTTTTATGATAAAAACAAAACAATGCATAGCTATTACGTGTTCGTTATTATTTCATAATCTACAACTTTTTAAGAAGTAATATATTTAAAAATAACTTAAACCGGTACTTGATTGCAAACAAATTTTAACCGAAACCGGTTATTTCCGGATTTAATATTTTTTCTCGAATGTACGATATGTATGAAATATTATTTAATATTCACAAGTGCTTTACGGTAAAGGAAAACATCGTGAGGAAACCGCATACACCTGCGAAGAAATTGGATTAAAATTGCAAAAAAAATGGCCAGAAAAACAAAAACAACAACAATATTTTTTCTCAATAATTACAATACATGGCTTGTTGGAATTACTGTTTTTATATAATCTATGTTCTACATTGGATATTATCTGTGGCAGGAGTGTAGACTCCTCGTTCTCTTTCATTATCTGTGGCCTCGCTGTAAGCATGTAATTTGTGTCGTCCCAATATATTTTAATTATTTATAGCCTTTATAACTTTTACAAACTTATTTTAATCAAAACATATAAAATGTATCGCACTTATATTATTTGACAATAATAAACGTGTGAATATAAGTTTGTTCTGTTATTCATGATCTCGGGATCGGGACGAACTTCCCTGTGCACCAGCAGACTCTTGCATAATTCTAACAGGTTCTGGTCCTAGCAGATCAATTTAGGTAAGCTAAGAAAGCAAAACCTTAAACGTCGTTACCAGATTACCCGAGTCATGACGCAACAAGGCGGGACCGCGTGCAACATAACCTCAACCAATATCGAAAAACTCAAAGGTATCGATAATTGGATCAATTGGAAATTCGCTATCAAAATGGTGCTGACTCTTGATGGTTTGTGGAGCTGCGTTGATGGCACAGACACCGATGCTACGCGGGATTCACGTGCTTTGGCAAAAATTTGTCTCTCATGTGAACCTAACCTCTACCAGTACGTGCGCGTTGCGAAGACCGCTAAGGAAGCCTGGAAGTCGCTTTCCGACACTTTTGAGGACAAAGGGCTATACCGGCGAGTACTACTATTACGACAACTACATCGCGTTGAATATAGCCACTTCTCTAGCATGCCAGAATACATAGACGGAGTCCTTAAGCTCGTCACGCAGCTGTCGGATATTGGAAAGGTAATTGCCGACGAAGAAACAGCTGAAATTCTTCTATCGGGCTTACCTGAAGAGTTCAACGTGCTTGTGTCTAGCCTTGAGACGGGCCAGTTTAACCAAAACCTTATCAGTGAGGTAGTCCGGACCAGGACTACTGCAGGAGGATCACCGGCGAAGTAATATGCTACAGACAACATTGCCTTTATGGCGAACAGGAAGAAGTCTTCTAATTTTAACAAATCTAACATCTGCACTTACTGCAACAAGAATGGTCATGCTGCGAGTCGCTGTTTCAAGAAAAAGAGAGATGAAGCAAAGAAGAATGGACAGGAACACACTATGTATGCTTCAGCCTTCTCCGTTTCCCACTCTAAGGAGTATGTCTTGGACAGTGGTGCTTCTGCAAACATGACAGGGACATATCTCTGCTGCATGATGTCAAGAACAGAAAGTGTGTGATAACTATTGCAAATGGACAGCAACTAAATAGTGAATTTGTTGGTAAGACTGTTATTTCTCCTGAAGTTTCCTTAGATAATGTACTATTTGTGCCTGGTCCTATCTAAGAATTTAATGTCTGTTAGTGAAATTACTAGTAAAGGTTATGTTGTTATTTTCCAAAAAGATAAATGTAATATTTACAGTACATGTCAAGTCACAGGCAAAAAGGTTTTTTCTGTTAGCAAACAAGACGGTCTGTATAAGTTTAAAGTAAACAATGTCTTGCAAACTCGACCTGAACCCCGTAATAGGTAACTCTATGTCCATGCAAGGGCATGGAACCATGAGTGCCAATGCTGCAACTGCTGTGCCTTTTTCTACATGGCACAAGCGATTAGGTCACTTGATTCCAAAGGTATGTCCATACTAGGTGGAGGGCATGAGTGTGGTGTCGTTTTTCAGCCTGAAGACGGGCGTGCCGGCTCGGTGCATCGCCTGCCTTGCTGGAAAGATGTGTGAAACATCGTTTCCTCAGTCAAGTGCGGGGCGTGCTGCCAACCTTCTGGACCTGGTGCATAGTGACATTGCCGGGCCTGTTCAAGTACCCAGCTGGGGAGGAGCTCGTTATTTGTTGACGTTACTGATGACAAGTCAAGACGCACCTTCGGCTATCTTCTCAAGAATAAATCCGAGGTGAGTTCTCATTTTGTTAATTTTAAATCTTTAGTTGAAAGACAAACTGGATTGCGTATTAAAGTTCTACGCACAGACCAGGGTACTGAATATTGCAATAAAAATTTGTCCAATTTCCTTAAAAAAGAAGGCATTATCCACCAAACTACTTGTCCTTACAGTCCTGCTCAAAATGGTCTTAGTGAGAGAGTAAATCGCACGATTTTTGAAAAAGCTCGAGCCATGTTACAGGAATCTCAGTTGCCTGATCGCTACTGGGGCGAAGCTGTTATGACGGCTATTTATTTAAAAAATAGGTCGCCTACCAGTGCATTATCCGGCAGAATTCCTGAGTGTATATGGACCGGATCTAGTGTTGATCTTCGTCATTTACGCGTTTTTGGCTGTGTAGCATACTCTCATGTGCTAATCAAAAGAGACGTAAGCTTGATGCTAAAGCAAAACAGCATATTTTTGTAGGTTATGGTGAGACGTGCAAGGGATATCGCTTAATAGATCCAGTTATCCCAAAAGGGTTATTTATTCTAGAAGCGTTGTTTTTTCTTGAGGACAAATTTGGAAATAATTTACATGCTAATGATGAGGCCCAAAGAGCAAATGTTATTATTTTTGATAATTTTATTAACAATGTCAGTGTTAATGATCATTTTAAAAATAATAATTCTAGCTGCAATAATGTTTTAAATACTAACTGTGATATTAGTATAGGTAGTAATGACATTGATAATAGTCTTAGTACTCCTAAAACGCCATGATGACAATGTGAATAATGATAAAATATGTAATCGAAGCTCTTTATCGGTTTCAGAGGAGGAGGCGAGCTTACCAGTGTTGTCACCTCTGTCTGACCAATATCGCACATCTGAAGATGTCTCTGAGGCTAGCGGCGAGGACTCGGTGCTATCCAGCCCTGTCACCTCTCCACCGCTCCCTGTTGCATCTCCAGACTACGAGCCGATGTTGGCGGAAGCTTCTGCTGTTCCGTCTAACTCTCGCCCAGTGCGGAGCACTCGAGGTATTTTTCCCGAAAGGTATAATGATTTTCACATATCGTCACTGTTGGCTGCAGCATGTTCATCACTCGAGCCACTACTTACCGGGATGCCATGAATTCACCTGAAAGGAGGAATGGTCTGGTGCCATGGAAGTTGAGTTGAGCTCTATGATTAAAAACTAAGTGTGGGATTTAGTTGATCGTCCACAGAACGTTAATGTTGTAACCCATTTGTTGGTTTTTAAGAAAAAGTTTGATGCTACAGGCAACTTTACTAGGTATAAAGCAAGACTAGTCGCTTGTGGTTATAGTCAAAAAGAAGGAATTGATTATTCCGATACATATTCGCCTGTGGTTAGACATTCAACATTAAGAATTTTTGTTTGCTATTT
>JALPQI010023266.1:0-28574 GCA_025490895.1 Thaumatotibia leucotreta
CAAATTATCGGGAATATACACGCTTTTGTACGGGACAGCCCATGGAATGTTCCTTTAACTTCTTTGACTATACCCAATTTCAGACAGATTTAATTACAATTTGACTTATATCTAAATAATGACGATATTCTATTCCATGGTCTCTCATAGTTTGCTCCTGACAGGTAGCAAGGGACGTAGCTTAATAACGTGGACGTCAACGTCTGTCAGTCATTGCTTGTCCAAATCTATAACGTCAGGTATCGCTTCGGTAGCTTTAAGCACTTTTGCATCAGATTGTCTTCTGAATAATCCTGGTAGCTTCTCGAACATTCTATTCGAATCAGTGTTTCTACCGTAAATATACATAGTGTCATCTAGGAGGTCGCCAAATGCTAATTTTCGGCCCGGTTCGTTGATATCTTCATTCAAGCGTATTTTTTCTGCGGGAGATTCTTCCGTGGTTGTGATGTTGCTGCATATACGCCATTCGTCCACCATAAGCAGGTGTTTACTCAAGTCCCATCCTATAATGCAGAAAACAAAGTCTATAAATACAGTTGCCTCTTTAGGTGTAGTAGTTCTATTATTTATCTTTTCTAGTAAACTATGCTTATGATAAATATTAACCAAACAAGTTTCAAAAACTTCTGTACCAGGATTTCCAGCTTAATATGAAAGAACTCTGGGGAACAGTTACCTAAGTACCTAAAGTCGTTCCTAAAATTGCCACTCTGTTCACAATCTTGTCAATGTAGCGCGCTTAATAAATTTGAAAATATCTCATATCCAAAACAGATGATGAGGACCCCTACATCACTATAGAAACACAAGAAAGACCCAAAAAATTTACATATGAAAGTACAGAATTAAGTAACAGTTGGTTATTAATTATGATAAAATCCAACTGTATTAACATAATATATGTTTATGTCTCGAGGGAACCAGTTTCGGTATGGACGACAGGCCGTATTCTATGTTTCAAAACCTGGAATGTATTTATTTATTGGCCATCCTAAAGAAGATCATAATATTCTGTTCAAAATCTTATTGATGAAGCGCGCGAAATCCAGCGCCTGCGCCTGGCCGTACGGCACTAATCCGCGTCTCTGAATTCCATTTTTTTTCTCACATTTAGATAAAGGAGTTAAGTTCATACCCACAGATGTCATATATACCTACCATAGGTCAAGCAAACGTATCTACTTAGCGTGTCAAATGAACTCAGTAAAATCAACTGAGTTGTACGTCTTTAATCGCAGCTTGCAGCTTTCGGGCATCAAATTTTGTAAGTTTAAGTGACCAAAAACATTAATAATACCTCCTTAAGTAATATTAATTGCAACAACACAAAAAAAATATGAATACTCAAGGGCCTGAGACATTTAAAATCATAGGCAAGTAACAACTTCAGTACAAAATCTGACACGCTCGGCCGCCATACAAATGAATGAACTTGTTTCTTCTATCCAAATCTAATTCTGTGTTCATACCAGTTTGCCTCATCCCAGCCCTCATGCGGTGCCACTCCTTGTTCACAATCTTGTCGATGTAGCGTACGAGCTCGGCCGTGGGGCCGTACGAGAAGCTGCCGCCGCCCGCCGGCTCGCGACTCCACTCGGCGGCCTGCACGGCTTGGCATACCAGCGCGAACGGCCTGGGGTAGCCCGCGACTTGATATATCGGCTGGAAAATACATGTTTTTTAATTCTACGAGTATCTAGCCGCGTGGTGACGGCAGTAAGAATACATTTGTCACCACCCCAACTCCTCCTGCGGGTGTCGTAAGAGTCGACTAAGGGATTGAAGTGTCACTGACCATTTTTGATAACGATTGATGATGGGCAGCAGCGTCATCACTGTAGACACATCACTGCGATCGCCAATCCGCTTGCCCAGCGTGGCGATTATGGGCAGTTACCTCCTAATGCGTCTACTCTATACGCATAGTTTAATAGGAGAAGCCTTCGTCCAGCAGTGGGCTATCATAGGCGGATGATGATGATGATGATGAGTACCTATACCAATCGTCAGCAGAATCTAAAAAAAATTAAACAAATATGGCTTACTTTCCATAGCATTTGACGTCTTTGACACATGTCGTTTACACTAATAAATATCAATCATTTTAAGATACTATAAATACTCGTATATGTGAACTTAAGTTCGTAAGAAAACCAAGACTGTGTTTTAAAAGTGCGTGATTATGGAATAATGCAAGTTTTATTTTTTTACATTAATAATGTGTTTACATTTTTTTTTATTCTACTGACGATTGGAGTACATTTTTATATTTGTGAAAAAGTGACTGCCAGTGTACGAATAACTAATAAATCTAAGAGGCCAAGTGTCTCAAAAACATTATAATCGAGTAATAAATAATCGACTGAGTATTTAAGACATCTATATTTTCAACTTAGCTGAAATAATTCATTTATCATCTCCATATAAAGTATTATTACCTATTATGTTGCACCGAAATTGCAAAGAAAATATAGACACGATGTTTGCTTCTGAGGGGAAAAAGACAACAAGTTTAAAAATTTACAGTTTCGAGGGTTGGTCTCACAGTTTATATAGCGCCGTTTATTAGAGATAGCATAGCTTGTCAAAACTGGCTTGTCACTCACCAAATTGTGATCGTTGATGGCGCAAGTGACAATAGCGAGTAGGGCGGCATGGAAGTAAGCGCACAGGACGTCCTCCGGCGTGGCCGCGGTGCGCACCAGAACCAGCATCTGCCGGCGACCCACGTCCGGGATCACGATGTATTCGCGCCGCTCGTATATCTCATTGAGAACTTTGAAACTGTCCGCTTTGGGGTTGCGGCGTAGATACACCTGCACTGAACCACCTAGTTTGATTTGGAATCCGGTTACCTTTAAATCTGAAATTATAATGTAATGTTTTGTTAGCTTTCATTGAGAATTTATTATTTTATAAAGCATGTTATCATAGCATTATTCTACAAGCTGTTTCGTATGAAGTTATTAGCTCTTGTTTTTAGGGTTCCGTAGCCAAATTGGCAAAAACGGAACCTTTATAGATTCGCCATGTCCGTCTGTCACAGCCGATTTACTCAGAAACTATAAATGCTACATAATCGAAATTTGGAAAGGATATGTGTTGCAGGAACCGGTACTGAATTGTATAATATAATTAATACTATATTGTAAAAAAAAGAATTGGGGCCCTCCATACATGTAACATACTATACGTGTACATAACTCTCCATAATGTACATAACTGTTTCAAGAAAAGCACTTTACATGCCTCGCCGTGAAATGGGCTTACCGGCTTCGTATTATTGTCCGGCCTCACTACGTTCGGCCGTCCATACCTACTCAGCCGATAAGCCCATCTTTCCCGGCGTCTGCAGTAATGTACTATTAATGGCAACGAAATAATAGGTACATTGTGAATAGGTACTTTTGGTCAGTTTGGCAATTTGCTTGCCGCCCGAAAAGACTCATTCACTGCGGACGCGCCTTATAAGGAATGTACTTATACCTACATCTTCTCTAAAGAATCTTATGACAAACTGTTGGGAGCCCTTCTCATACATGCGCGATACGCGGCGGGCAATATGCGAAATCCACGCTATACTCTTAAGTCGCGCCGCGGTTCGCGCACGTGTAAGGACTTTATTTACCTAAAAGATTAGGTCCTAATTGGTAAAATATGATTGGCTCATTCTGATTTATTTCGCACGGAGTAGCCATCACTTCCTTTTTCAAATATGTTTCAATAAGTTGTAGAAATCTTGGTTCATTCAATGTTTTTAGACACACAGCTCGCACAGCAAAGTAGTTGAATGTTATATGCAGTATAATCATCAATATAAATATAATAATTGAGTTCCTGTAAAAAAAAATATTTATAACATTTATTCCTACAAAAAAATTGTATTTCCCTTACGGAGTTTCGAGTTGATTAAAAAATATTATGAATTATTTATTATTGAGTAAATTTAAGTGTGCATATAATTCAAAGGACTTATTAATAAAGTAAAGTGTCCCGTCAGACAAATTTCGGCATTGCAGGATGGACAGACAATTTACTGATCATATTGATCGTCTATAAGGTTTGGGCTGTTTTCACTGACGATCGGGTGAAGTGGAGCCACTTTGTGGTGAAAATATAAAAAAAAAAACTGTTTTTATGGAATCCTACAAGTAACAAATTTAGTAAATACCCAAATATAGTTATTATTAGGAGAGCCGTGAGCGAAGCAATGAGATTAACAGCAGTTTCCTGTGCGGAGTCCTTCGCCGATACGTCCGCCATATTCCCTCGTATAGCATGATGTTGGGTCATCGCCACTCGAGTGGCACCACCTGAAATAAACACAAAGCGCTTTGTCAGTTAGGTATTTAATTTAATTACTATCTGACAGGTGTTTAAGAACAATATCATAATAACAATAATTGAATCGGAACTGGACATTGAAACTGAGTAAATAATTATGTATGTTTCTATTTGGTTGAACTTTCATGATGATTGGTGTAAGGGTACATAAGGGAACATACCCATACTACGTGACCTGTTTAGGGGGGAGGGGGTCCGTCAAAGTACCACTCTTGGTCAACAGGGGGAGGGGGGGTGTCTGGTATCTTGTCACGTGACTTTTGGAAAACTCGAGCTGATGAAGCTTTATTAACAAAATTAAATTTACCGGCAGAGGCACTCTCCTTTTTAACCGCCCTTCATGCATTAATAAATGTACTAAAATACATATAATTTTTTAAAAACCAAAAGTACAATTCTACAATTTAAATTTACTATTTAACCTACGCCTGCACCCTCATAGTACGCGTTTTCAAAGACCAAATAATACTACGTGAAAACTAGGACGGGGGGGGGGGGGGTCTTGGCATATTACTAATCTAGTAACTGGAGTTCGAGGCCAAAGAATCTACGAAAATATTGCCACAACAATGAAATGATCTTACAATAGTAAATCCTTATTTTCTAAAAACAGACTTTGAGATATGTTATTTATTGGTAATTTTAATTTATAGAAACAATATTATTTACTTATTTTCACGTAAATGTAAGATATTTTAATAAAAACTTAATTATCCGCAATTATTAGTAACAAAGTTGGTATTGCGCTGGTATCATCTCAGGTGTTAATAACATTTGGTACAGCAATTTAACTACACATCAATTAATAGGTAGGTATGGTTAAATTACTAAGCAGTGTAAGTACTATACTATACTATTACTAAGCAGTTTTAACCCGTAATAAGGCAGGGGTGCCTTATTACGGGTTAAAATTATGGGAAAGAAATTTGGAAATGTAAAATGAAAGCATTTTTTGTATTTTATTTTTTATTTGTCTTCTTCATCACTTATCCTCCTGAGTCCTGGGTAAAAATCGAGTACACTCCCATAAAAGCCGAGAGGCCTTTATGACACCCAAATAATTTTTAAAAGAAATGCTTTAAATATACCTCTAAGAGTACCTACATAACCAACTTTGTTCCAACAAAAATGTGACAAACTCATTTTAAACCTTAAAATAAGCAACAGTAAGTTCAGGACTCAACACTGATGGTGTTATAAAGGACTCTCGGCTTTTATGGGAGTGTACTCGATTTTTACCCAGGACTCAGGAGGATAAGTGACGAAGGAGACAAATAAAATACAAAAAATGCTTTCATTTTATATTTTAAAATTTCTTTCCCATAATTTTAACCCGTAATAAGGCACCCCTGCCTTATTACGGGTTAAAACTGCTTAGTAATAGTATAGTACTTATACTGCTTAGTAATTTAACCATACCTACCGTCTTAACAAATATGGCACGCTGCCGTATGTGGTCACTGGTAATTCAACTTCTTTTTAAAATAGGCTTTGAAACGTTGGCTCTTATCATTTTAAGTTCTTTACAAGAAAATTTTGTCATATCAATGTTAGTTAAGAGAAAGAAAAGTTTTTAGGTATTTACGTGTTTTTAAGAAAATCCTAGTTGTGACAGCCATATTAAACAAAAAGGCGTACAAACATTACACAGGTATATAATGTTTTTATTAGGAAATATTTTAAATAAATAAATTAAATAACAAAAAGGTTGCGGAAACCTGAAAACTTTATTTGACAATGACATATGAGACTTTGACGGATTTGACAATAACGCATCTGTCGTAGTTTCGTTGGCCTCGAACTCCAATTACTAGATTACGCTTGGTCACCAGGGGGAGGGGGGGTCAAAAAACGCTTAAAAAAGGGCCACGTAGTATGGGTATGTTCCCTAAGTAAAGTATTTTGATTAGGTAACAGTTGATGACATTTTACATGGCCATCAGAAATAATTCTTTGTATTTTTTTTTGATTGGTTTTAATAAATTACCCTTATAAAGTTATCACAATTTCTATTACCTATAATTAGGGAGAAAAAGGTTATGTTATGATACTTATGATTTGATTCTTTGCAGAAAATTCATCTATCTAATAATATACAAGTTTTCATCGAAAATGATGCGCAAAGCAGCTCAATATTGGCCTTGATAAAGCTTATCACTCATATTTTACAGACAAACGGGTCTTAATCGCGTAAACTTACGTTTAATTATATCCTGACGTTTCGGGCATGACGTTACACCCGTGGTCGCAGGCAGACTGGCGAGAGAATGTATCAACACCTTCGAGCTGCGCGGGTTTTTCGAACTACCCGCACTTGATCTTGATTATTCACTTCTAGGCTAGGGTTGTCACTAGGCCTACACACAACACTCACAACATCCAATGGCTTAAAAATGGATGTTTCACCACGCTTACATTTGTAAATCACGGGATTCCAAGCGGACGAGATTCCTTGCCCCTCATTTTGATTAAAATTCCGATGTTTCTTAATTTCAATAGCTTCACGTACTTTTCGGCTATGATGTATACGCTCGGTTGAGAGGACTTTCGGGTTATGGAGCTCAATCCAGTGGTTAGGTCCGGACTCCAACAAATGCTCGGCCACAGCAGACTTATTCGTTTGACGCTTTTTAACAGCCGTGATATGTTCCTTGACCCTTTCCGCTATGGTGCGTTTGGTTTCCCCAATATAGGCACTACCACAGCTACAATCGATCTTATAAACGCCCGGTGTGTGATAAGGTAAAACATCCTTAGGCGACCTTAGATGACCTGCCACCTTTGATAACGGCATGTAAACGGTTGGTATGGAATACTTATTCAAAAGCGTACCTATTTTGTCCGTTACACCCCTGACATAAGGCAAAAATGCTGGTCGCCTTGCAACATCTGGATGTTTCTTTCTCGGTATTCGTCTGGGTTGCCGTCTGTTCATTATGTAGCCATTTCTCTTCAGAACCTCCTGAACGTGCGATAACAGATGATCATCAGATGATGATGTCTTTTGCGTTATGAGAGGTGGCAAGCATGAAGTTGAGCAATTACTGCAGTATCTCAATTCTATTCATACTAAAGTCAAATTCACGTATGAATTGGAATCGGAGCGCAGTTTGCCTTTTCTGGACGTGAAGGTGATAGGTCGAGATGATGGTTCTTTGGCGCACACTGTCTATAGGAAGCCCACACACACTGACAGGTATTTGAACGCTCTGTCTCACCACCACCCCCGCCAGCTTCAGTCTGTGGTTAATTCTCTAAAGAACAGAGCACATGACCTTTGTGACCCTGAATTTCTAGAAATTGAGTTATCGCACGTTCAGGAGGTTCTGAAGAGAAATGGCTACATAATGAACAGACGGCAACCCAGACGAATACCGAGAAAGAAACATCCAGATGTTGCAAGGCGACCAGCATTTTTGCCTTATGTCAGGGGTGTAACGGACAAAATAGGTACGCTTTTGAATAAGTATTCCATACCAACCGTTTACATGCCGTTATCAAAGGTGGCAGGTCATCTAAGGTCGCCTAAGGATGTTTTACCTTATCACACACCGGGCGTTTATAAGATCGATTGTAGCTGTGGTAGTGCCTATATTGGGGAAACCAAACGCACCATAGCGGAAAGGGTCAAGGAACATATCACGGCTGTTAAAAAGCGTCAAACGAATAAGTCTGCTGTGGCCGAGCATTTGTTGGAGTCCGGACCTAACCACTGGATTGAGCTCCATAACCCGAAAGTCCTCTCAACCGAGCGTATACATCATAGCCGAAAAGTACGTGAAGCTATTGAAATTAAGAAACATCGGAATTTTAATCAAAATGAGGGGCAAGGAATCTCGTCCGCTTGGAATCCCGTGATTTACAAATGTAAGCGTGGTGAAACATCCATTTTTAAGCCATTGGATGTTGTGAGTGTTGTGTGTAGGCCTAGTGACAACCCTAGCCTAGAAGTGAATAATCAAGATCAAGTGCGGGTAGTTCGAAAAACCCGCGCAGCTCGAAGGTGTTGATACATTCTCTCGCCAGTCTGCCTGCGACCACGGGTGTAACGTCATGCCCGAAACGTCAGGATATAATTAAACGTAAGTTTACGCGATTAAGACCCGTTTGTCTGTAAAATATGCTTGATAAAGCTTATTTACAACTTTATTTGCTTTTCAAAACACTCAACAAACTCATACCAATTACTGAAAAAACTAACAATAGTGCTAAGCAATATCTCACCTGCAACACCCACAATTGCTTTCATGACGGTACTGACACATAATGCAAATGTAGTGTAGTTCCTGAACATTGGCAAAGCTATTTCAATGCACATTGCTGCATCGTTAAGAGCATCAGCATAAAGCCTCCACTTTTTACTGTATGCATCTAGATAAGTTCTGGAAAGTAGATGAAATAGTTATAACACAAAAGCTTTAATAGATAAATTGAAATGAAATATTTATTTATTCAAAGAGGAACATCAATAAAATGAATGATGTACCAATAGATATAACATTTGTCAGTAGATAATAAAAATAAAGTAAACAAATCTCAAACTTGCATACCTACTTATTTCATAATCACATACTTTTAGAGCTCAATCTTGGTTTTATCACCAACTTAAACTTTTAATTCACATACATTTTTAGTTAAAATTATTGATATTTATTAGTATTAATGTAAAAATATATCTGCAAAAATGTGTTTCACAAATATGTGTCAAAGACATCAAATGCTATGGAAAGCCATATATGTGAACTTTTTTTTGTTTTCTACTGACTAACGATAAACATAATATTATGTAACAGAGAGAATAATAATTACCAGTGATCGGATTAGGTAGTGCCATTTCGCGGGACTTCGGTACGTTATCTTAGTATGGACATAACTTCTAAGCCCGACATTTAATACGAAAAGTAAAATTTTTGTTCGAAAATTTACAATTTTATAATTATTTTGTTTACTTTCAGTTTGATATTGATAAAAATTAGTTTAATTTTACTTATCGAACATGGTTTTAAAGGTATTTTTGCACAATACCTAATTTTGTCATATGAGGTATCGAGACAAACCAATGTGGTTTTACGATACTATCATAAAAAATGTATGTAGTTAGTATTATATCCTAATAAATAATAAAAAATGTGTGCCTTTATTAATGATTTTCTAGTTGTTAATTTCACACTCGTAGTTAAATGATTGGTTTAATCAATCATTTTTACTTCTTTACCGGACTTTGAGACGCTCTTATTGGGACTCTTTTGACCGATCTCACTGGACTTTGATTTCGTTAACTACTAATGGACTGAGGTTCTGGTGGTCTAAAGTAGAGCAGTCATAGAGTTTCCTTTAATAATTGTTTTATTTCTACTACTGTTAGTAGCAGCTATAAAAACATCAAATAAAAGATGTATTCACCACAAAATACAAAATCCTTTCATTATTTCATGTTTCTTCAATTTATGACATAACAAGAAAATGTTATGTAAAAAGGCTTATCCATGATAAGTATAATGTTTAAGGTCATTCACCCGAAATGGCACTACCTAATCCGATCACTGATAATTACTACACTATAGTAGCTACAGTTTTGTATTACTATTTACCCATGACTAAAAGCAAACAATATCCTCCCAATGTGTCCACACCCATCCTTCAGTACCCAGGTGATTGTAGCTGCTAGTGGGGTGGCATTTGTATCTCCCACACCAACTCCTCGGAGCACTTCCTGAGTTGCTAAAATTCCTGCAAAGTAAGCAATTTAATGATTATAGTTCTGATATTTCTGAAGCTGTATATACATACCTACCTATACCTTTTTTAAATGGCAGTTATTTAGTGGCAACTACAGCAATTAAAGAACATGGCCCAGATCCAAGGGAGGGGCAATAGTGGCACTTAACAGGGGAATCTTAGATTCCAGTATATCTTTATGTAAACTTGGAAAGAAAATGCCCCCCTCCTGAATGTAGTCCTGGATTTGCATTTGTCAAGAACTAAACACCATGTATCACTTAAAACAAATGCATTTTTTTTCATAAGTACCTGAAATTGTACTGCAAAATGCTTGTGCTGTGTCCCACACTTGGTATGGTAAGTAATCTTTACTAACACTGTCTGGATAGCCCTGGGGTAGAAATACGATAGTAAACCAGTTGGTTACATTACTTAGTCGCCTCTCTTCTAAAATACCTACAATATTTTCCTGGTCTGCAAACGAGAAAACATTATTAAACCACATATTATATTTCTGGTTAGAACAAGTCCACGGTAAGTAACCATTGTTTTGGGTTTATGATATATTATGCTTACTCTGTTTGTTTACATTTTTTTAGTACTAAAGATATTACGAACCAGGCGGCTTGACGTAAATCCTCTCTTTTGATGAGGAAGCATACTTTTCTCTCAATAATATTTCACCTTCATGACATGTAGACATCGCTGAGTATGTTTATACCCACTACACCTAAAAAATATTAGATTTAGCAAGTAAAAATAGCCACGGTTATACTTTTTTGCTATCCTTCCCGGTACGATCAATGAAAACCCTATGGCATTCTAAGTTGACACGTCAAAGTCAGCTGTCAAAAATCGTGGTCTCTCATTCTCCTACAGCAAATCTAGAAGAAGTTGGTACATTCTGAATCCAGATAATATAATGTATGATCATAGATCAACATTTTAAAATCCAGCATTGAATAGATAATTTTACAAGACAAATAAATCACTTAAATTTGGTTTTTGACTATCAAATTGTTAAGATGACTGGACCCAAATGTTTCTTTTTGCATTTCTCATTTTTTAAACTGACAGTAGTGATGAGAAAGAATATCCGAATAATCTCTGTAATTAAAAAAAGTTAAGTGACAATACAAAGAGACAAGACATGAGTGAGACGAGAAATCGTGTCAGTGTCAGGATATTTTTTTAATAAATTAATTTAGAAGTGAATTCGTTATGAAATGTGGCAAGTTAATGTTCTTATTTATATTTTAGAATAATACAATAAAATTTGTATATCTAATTACTACATTATATAACATTTTTAATTAGGCATGTTGTCAAACAAGATGCCTCCTCGAAGCAAAACAAATGTGTACATTTAACACTTCACTTTATCGGATGAATTTGGCCGTCGTGCTTTAGGTATTCTGTCATATCTTTTCTGTAAATTAAGTAATGTGGAGGTTTAATAGTTAAACTTCGCATAATGGCTATAAACAATGATACAGTCAACTTTTGTGATGAGAATAAAAACCTAGATGTAAGTGTCGTGGGGGAGATTAATGGGCTGCAGATAGTCGAAGAAACTTCGGACAATGAAGATGATCCGAAACAGACCGCATCTAATGCGGTGGCGGGGGTCGCAAGGCCAGCCGCGCCGCCAGTGTTCGGGTCCGTCACTGTGAGCAACTCTGAGAATGTCCAGTTCGGAAATAACACATATTTCCAAGGCCCTGTTGTCATAAAGCAGATTATTCATAATAAATCTGGTATTGAAAATGTCTCATATGCCAAAACAGATGATGAGGATTTTACATCACCACCAAAAAACAAGAAAGATCCCAATGTTGACATAGGTAAGATAAAGTATAGTATAGAAGTGTTAGCATATTATTTTTTTGCATTTAAAATCATGTAATATAATTTTCAGGTATGAAGACAAACAAGTTGATTCCTGATCTTGCTTTGTAAATTATTAACTTTTGTTCCATCAATATGTACATTTCTGAGAAATTTAACGATGCATAAGCTAAATTATAAGCTTTCAGATTTTAGTAACAATACTTTCCTTTTTCATTGCAGAACCTGATTGCTTTGTTATCAAGACATGGCATAAAATAACAATATCTGGAGTTGCTTTAGTGGTTCTTATTACTTGTGGTATTGTGTTTGGTATACAGAATGTGCCAGCCAAAAGTGATGATGAATCTTCAAGTGAGTTTTTTCTTTCTTTATACCTTCCTTCAATATGCTCCTTAGATTATATTATTTGAAGATCAATTCTCACTATTACAATTATTGAAGATTACATTGTACTTTTTTAATTTATAATAAATGCACATTTCTAAATGATGTGTAATTTAGTACATTATGCATGATAAAACACTTTTAAATGTAAGCTTTTACCAGCATGCCATGATATCTTATACAATGTATATGCTTGTTACATTGTGAGGTATCCATCAAAACATCCTAACCTACTGGATAATACAGATATGGAATATTTCATTATCTGCCTTTCTATCACACAACCTTAATTGATACAGATGTTATTAGCCATATTCACTCTGATTGAGACCAAATGATCCAAAAGCACATATGGTCATATGCCCTAGAATGAAGCACATCCACACAAATGGAGCAGCCTCACACAGAAAGTTTCCTTATCAGATGGCACATTCAGTGTGGATACAACTCCAGTGTGGGTCCACGGAAAGAACATGTCTAGTCAATTCAAATTACAGAAGGAAAATCCACCATACTTTTAACGGAATAAGGTGTGAATTAGCCCTGATTTATTTAAGTACTGGACATGTTTTTTCGGTGGACCCTTCAAATATAAATTAAATGTTATTGTATAATGTGACACAAATTAACTCAATATCAGCTTTTGTGATAACATTTGTGTTTTCCCCAAAATCTTTACTTACTCTGGGGGGTGTTCTCTTATTTGCGAAGGGATGTTGTTGAGCTTGTGGTGACTCTAAAATTTATTTCAGGCGAACTGGTGTCGGGCTCATGTCATGAATACTCATCAGAGATTAGAATGGTTGCAATTGTTGTGACACCACTCATTTCGGCGTGGGTATCGTACTGTCTACTAACCATGAACTTGCGGTTTTCATTTAGCTTCTTTAAGTGGCATACAGTGAATAAGACTGCTAAAACGAAACCAAAAGATATAGGTAATTGAATTATACCTTTCACACCCATTCAATACAACTGTTTTAAGGTCCACGCACACCATAACAACTCTACGCCAGCGCGGCAGCAACTCTACTCACATTCACGATGAGTAGTCAACTAGTTGATCCACCCATTGGTCACAAGTGGACAACGCGGCGTCAACGAGTGGGCAATGAAAATGGTTGCTCGATACACGTCAGTCGCAAACGCATAGTCGTTGCGTGGACAACGTGTGGTAGTTGCGTGACAAACGAGTCGGGGTTGACCTTTAGTGTACGATGGCCACTCGTTGTACACTACTTTAATATCATTTTTTGAAATTAAACCTTGAACATATGAATATGACACAGGGCTTAAATTTCAATGATTAGACTTGAGTTGAGTGGGTGTGGAGTTGATATAGTGTGCGAAGACCTTTAGTTGTTGATCAACATTACAGTCAATTTTAACTCTAATACTGTCATGTAGTGTGTTGTGTTGGTCTGAAAGGGGTAAATAAATACTATGGTGGATTCTTGTGAAGTTGTGATAAACCATTTCACTGTTAACTCTTTGAATAAAGCCTGTATTTGAGTGTAATTTCCGCTATAAGCTCAGGCATACGACCTTATTTTATACAGGGTGCTCACAAGCATTCCGAAAGATTTTAACTATGCATTCTACATATACATGAGACACACAACACAATACAATATTATGAGACTTAACGTCAATTCCACCAAAAAAGAAGATTTTTTTCCTTTTTTTTAGTCTATTTGAATACTTTTTAACATTTCCAGTACTTTTTATCAAAACAACAATTTGTTTATATTATTTATTACAATTGTTTTTTTTTAGGTTTAGGTTATTTCGTCAAGTCTATTCGTATTTTTTGATTGTCAGGCAAAAGGTGTGGTAATATTAGAACACATTGTGGTAGCATTGTAATAACAAAAGAAGTTAAATGACGAGTTACGACGAAAAACTTATTTCGAAAAAAGGTTGATTATCTCTGAAACCAAGCCGAATCCAGTAAATTTACATAACATTAAAGACTCTAAATATGGTCAGGAATCCAGCATTAAAATCTTTCGGATTCCTCGCGAGCACCCTGTATACATTTTCATGAATATGTTGTAAATGTGTCTCAGGATAAAAGGCATTCAAAGAGTTACATTTTGTTTTCACTATTATTTTAAGTTGATTACTGGTATTCTCGATTGACTGTTTCACACCTATGTATATATAGTAACTAGGTAGGTTACTATACCTAGGTGAATAACAACAAAACCCTCAGCTTAAATTTTCTTTTGGTCCTGTTCGATGTTGGTTTTAGGCAATTAAATTAAAAAGACCATGGGAAATTTTAAGTGGCATGGGGTATCATATTATTGATATTATTTACAATTTTTCAGTTCAAAGTAGAAAAAGGTAAACGAATATGACAGACTTTCCATATTATTTGACGTCTTTGACACGTATCGCAAAACACGTTCGCAGATATATTATACGTTAATTTAATACTAATAAATATTAATAATTTTAACAAATTAATGTTTAAGGTTTTAAGTTGATGATAAAACCAAGATTGTGTTCTGAAAGTGTGGGTTATGTATGATATAATTCAAGGTTCCAGGTTTATTTACCTTTTTTCTACTTTCAACTGAAAAATGGTATAGGTAGGTTAGGTTGTTTGTTATTGTCGATTGTAGAGAATCGTGAAATCTTATCCATGATCAGACTGGCTCGTGAATCATACCGATATCGTAAATCAAAGGTATGTAGTGACATTACTAGTCCAAGTTGCCAATCGCTAACGCTTAATCGTCAATCGTAAACGAAAGGCAGCTAACTGTCTTTGTCGCACTAATATGAAAGAGTGACAGAGAGGGAAAACTGCGATACGCTACTAAGCGTTAGCTATTGGCAAATTGGCTAAGCATCCAGATCAGATATTTGTGGGCGCCCTGGGTCGCGTTTTATAAAGTTACAATTTACAATTTCGCTGTTTGCCTCTCTTTCTAGCCAATGTGTGCGTGCGTTAGAGAGGCAAACAGCGAAATTGTAAATTGTAACTTTATAAAACGCGACCCTGGTCGCTCCTATACCTATATCTAATGGTAGCGGTACATGATATTATAATTGGACTTATAATTTTAAATCGTGGCAATTTGTACCTTCCCATACAATAAAATAGGTACCTAAATTATTGTTAGTAGCTGTAGGTAATAGAGATCAGTGCTCGGACAGCAAGATACCTATGAATCATAATGATGGTTACTCGTTTTGATAACAATTGGCGTGTCCACATTATAAATAGGTACTAAGTTTGCTTTTTTAGTTGTGCGTCACTTGTTATACTCATAATACGAGTACTAGGTATGGATACCTACAAAACTCGTTGCTATCCGTACGCATACCTGGGTCTGTACTCTATACTACTACTACTTTTGTGTAGGTAGAGCGCAAGGCGCATAAGAGATTTGACACACCTCATTCTCAGAAAACTGATTAAACCAAGCTGGATTATGCTCTTAATGCTGCTTAAGGTGCATTCAGACCAAACGAGCATTCGCTATTCTATTCCCCACTCTACGAAATCAACGAATCACGTTTTGTGTATGATCGAATTTCGTAGAGTAGGGGGTTAGAATAGCGAATGCTCGTTTGGCCTGAATGCACCTTTACAAAGATAACTGCATTGCAATAAACCTATAGTGAACGTCGACCTCACCGTTTACTTATTATTTAATCGTTTGGAATTGTCAAAGAGGCGATACAGTTTATGTAGGCCATAAAATCGAAAGTCGCTTTCATTGTCCGTAACTTTTGCGATATCTACAGGAAAGACGCGAACATATTTTTCTGTACCTATCACCCGAACGCTTTTAGGTTGTTCTAATAGCGATGGCGTTTGAACCACTCTCATTACCTTATTCCGTCATCATTCCTTACATTTATTCTAATTTGGGCCAAAATAAAAAATATATTTCAATCGTCATTATATTGTACAGGGTAGCAGGGTATTAATTACCGTTCGTCTGTAGAATCCAAAAAAAAGACGATTGGTATACAATACATAGTTTTATACAATCACTCTTTTTGAAGCTCATTTATCCAGAATACCTACGTGATGAAGGGAATCAAGCGATTGAAACGCCAATAGAACAACTCTTTTACAGGCAAAATAATCATATATAAAACTACGTCACTGGTGACCGTAGAGCTGGCAGCTTTTTCGCGCAAATTTCGATACTGCGAGTAAATGCTGCCAACATCTACGGCACCTTGCCGGCGCCTTGCCTTAGTACAATTTGTTTGGAAAGTGCAGGCATGTGATATGTATAGACGTGCCTTGCTGCCATATGCCTTCACTTTCCGAACAAAACAATTATTATTTTATAATTAATTTTATGTATTCCTAGGTGTACCTAAATATGAATATGTTTATCTAAACCTTTTTTTAAATCATCGTAAGGCCCACCATACTATTTTCTTTAAATCTTATTTTGAGCCTTGCTTTGTAAGGAATAGTGGTGAATTTCGTTTGTTTGTGAAATCAATCAAACAAAAGAGATGCGACTTTATTAAGCTTATGAACAGTTTATATTTAATTGAAGTGGTGTTTACATTGTAATGTAGATTGGGCCTTACGAGGTTAATTAATAATTTAACTATTAACAATACTGTGATAAAAAATGTGAATATTGTAGCAGGCGAGCGAGGTGACCTGCTGATAGCACCCAATCACCTGAGGATCGTCTCGCGCATGGAGTGGCTCGCGCAGCCCGCCACGGGGCCGCTGGATAAACTGAGGCTGCCGGCTCCCTGGGTCATTATAAGTCACACTGCTACCGAGTTTTGTTACAACCAGGTATGAATAATGAATTGATTACAGTAGGGGTATTCACTAAGGAAACCGCCTTGCTAACAGCGCTGTGTCAGCGCTACGGCAGCGTCGATCCTAAAAATGGTATTCACTAATGCACTTTAAACGACACTAGCGCTCGGCGACGAATGCGGCGTGAGCTGGAACTACACTGCGTCGAGAGTTACCGCCTACAGTTCGACGACGAGCTGTTCTACGTTAGTGAATACCGTTTTTCGCAGCGCTGCGCTCTACGTCGAAGTGAAGGCTGTCTCGTCGTCGAGCTCGTTGACGAACGCAGCGTCGAATGTGTGAATAAGAGAATAGCATACCAGCACCCTCTATAGCAAATTCAACGCAACGGAGAGTTGTCGAGTTTGCGGACGATTGTGGTAGGTAGGTACACACGTCTTTGAGTGGCTTATGGTTGTACCTTCGAAACATTAAGTACAGATGTCGCTAGTGATTAGTTTCACAATATCATTGACTAAATTCGCTGTGATCGAGAGGTCGTCTGGTGTAATTGGAAGCACGTTGGACCGGCAATCCAGAGGAAGCGGGTTCGAATCCCGTGATAACCAGAGTCTTTCGCAGTTGATTTTTTCTATGCTAAGCACATCTGTTACGACATTGTGGGAACCAGGTAGTGTTTATAGGTATTATTTGGGTTCATCACTTTTTTATGTCGGTCTTTACTGCGGTTACGTTCTCTTGTCGGTACGGTCACCCTTAAAATCACATTTTAATAGGATTGAAATTGATAAAACTTTGACTTCGTTGACAGTTACGTAACATTTCCATAGTGGGTCATCCACAAATCATGTTAGTAGAGTGTGCTGGATAAATTCTTCTAGCGAACTTTTCTACGTTGGTCTCCTGGGTGACGTGGCAAAATAACAACAAAAAAAAGGCGATTGACCCATTTACTTAGGGCCTGTTTCACGATCCCCGGATAACTATATCCGCCACATAACATTATGTTATGACTATCTTTTCTTCAGACATAAAAGAAAAGGCCAGCTAATCTTTATCTGACAGATACGTTCGGGGATGGTGTAATAGGCCCAAAAGCGTCCATTTCTTAGTATTAGATAATAGTTATTTGTTATACAAGGGTGCAAAGTTGTATTTTAACCGAGTGTGGAATAGCGGACGGATTCTAGGGTTGAACCATGACCTAGCGAATGGATTCTATGATTGAACCACGAGCGAAGCGAGTAGTTCGAAAATAGAATCCTGAGCGAAGCGAGTGGTTCAAGAATATAATCCTGAGCATATAGAGTGTTGCAATACACACGAGCTAAAATAACTTTGCAGCCGTGTCTAACACAAAACTTTTCACCTTCCTTAAGTGAGGAAACACAACATAATAAAAACAACTGATCTATGTAAAATACACTTTTATTTTAAAAAATCAAGGGAAGTTCAAACTTTGCACTCTTGTGGATAAAACGCGACTTTGCTATCTGTTTTTAAAGAATAAAAAAGCCCTTTCCGAGCAAGGAAGGTGAAAATATTATTAATAATTCCTCCATAGTTTCATTAGTGACCTTCACGGTGAGGGGATTTATTTGCGTCTATATCATCAATAATATATGGTTGTTTTTTAGGTTCATTTAAGGCCTCTGCCCACTAGACCGTACCATACCATGACCGTAGCATAAACGTATCAGACAAAAAACTATTATTTGTATTGAAAAGTAAGAGGCCGTGTTGGCTGGCGCCGGGACGTCCTAGTGGGCATAGTCTCATGTTTTTCAATAGTTTTTTGTCTGATACGTTCATGCTACGGTCATGGTATGGTACGGTCTAGTGGGCAGAGACATTTATGCGAATATCGTTGCCTACATTTGCCTTTAGTGAGTTTGTGGTGGGGCTAGGTCTATTTGTAAAATATGTCCGATTATATTTACTTATAACAATTTACGTCCTGTGGCCCATTTCCCGGAAGGAATTAGAAAAATATTATTGTCAAGTAAAATTTACTCATATTGATTAAACAAGAAAACTAAATAGCAACAACACATTCGCTATTTTGTTACATAAAGGTATTTCAGTCTTACGACTGTTACAGCAATTAATAATAAAAATCAAACAATAGCATGCTTATCAAGAGTGGCATAGCCAGAACCGATAACCAGACTCACGGTCCAAAGGAATGAAACTCCGTCATATAGTTAACACACGGAAATGGTCAGCCATCCCAATTCTTGCCTGACATCTCCGCACTCGTGATTACGATTAACAGCTTAAATACCTAAATGATAACATTAATAACCTACTAACAGTTTTTTTTAATTTTTACGAGTAAGTATGTAGTTATTTTGGGCGCGTGTTATCGTATTGTACGACGCTCACCCGCTTAATATTTATAATACAATTTGAACCTACAGAATCACGCCAAACGTAGATTAGCTCCATGCTCACGATGCGCGAACAGCGACCACGTTATTTTTATCAACGTAGAGCCTAAATAAATATGTTAACTAAAAATGTTTATCGTAAACATTTACTGTTTATTGAGCATTTTAAACAAGACTATGCATTGCATGCGCATATAACACAATGCATAGGTACGTCACTGTCGTAAATCCTTACTCTAATTATCGTGTGTAACATGAACCCGTAGGTATGATCGTATTGATTGTTATCGCACGTTTTGATTTATAGGCTGCAATTAAATTAACTGAAAGAACTTCTTTATTTAAATTTAATTGTTTCACAGCCATCATGAACTCAAATATATGAACAGATACGTATGTACAAGATGAAGTCGGGTAAAAAAACTACATTTATTAGTTGTATTTAAAAAAAAAAATTGTTCGTAGGACCTTGTGACTTTATAGCGTAATATTCTCGCTTCAGTTTCATAGTAGCTAATATTTAGGAGAAGTAGCTCGATAGAAATTACAAGAAAAATATGTTATAGTACAAACGAGTAGGGAATTTTTGTCCTTGATATTTTCTTCGGTTACCGCGATGATTATTCAGGAAATAAAACTATATTTTTAATCAGCACGCTCGCAGACCACGAACCCTCTAAAGTTTTCGAAACGTCGGAAATAATCCGTTTAAATAGTTTTTTTCATTATCCTTGGTCGAACTGATCAGCGAATTCAAGCAGACCAAAGATTCATTTATATTTGATTCATCCGTTATTGTACGCAAATTGTTCACGTTTCAGAGCAGCTGCGTGTACAACGTGCGTCTGGTGCAGGAGTACCACATCGGGTCGCGCCGCTGGTACGACATCGGTTACAACTTCCTAGTCGGCGGCGATGGCTCTGCCTACTACGGCCGCGGCTGGGACTACGAGGGCGCGCACACACTAGGCTACAACAAGTACAGTATCGGTATCGCCTTCATAGGCACCTTCTCGCAAGAGGCCCCGCCGCAGAAACAGCTCGACGCATGCAAGAAACTCATCAAACTTGGCGTCGCCTCCGGCAAGATCGCCAAAGACTATAAACTGTTCGCCCACAGTCAACTCACTGCCTGGGAAAGCCCTGGGAAAAAGCTTGTGGAAATACTGCACGAGTGGCCGCACTTCGTTAAAGATACGAGTCAATTGGAGACTCTTTTGCCGAAATATTGAGTTAGATGTGATTCTTTGCCTGTGCCAGTGTGGACATTATTGATTATTATCAGGTGCCGGTTGAGACCCACGCGAGGGTTGCTTGGTGAAACCGAGATCATTTTTCATTGAAATGTCAACCTCACGTAAGTGTCATAATAGTTCGTATTTCAAAAACGGGTTTGCTCGACTTAGTAGGGTTCACCGAAACCCTCGCACGCACTACGTGACACTGGAAATCTTGTGTTTTATATATTGAGTGTTTCTTACCTAGTCACTCTTCTACTGAACAATTAACTGTTTTGCTGTTAAATATATTTTTAAGATAAATTTTTAACGCTGACACTCCGATCACAAGTGAGGATTAAATGCATATGTGCTATAAAAAAGTTACAAAGTCTCCAAAGATTTTTAGGTGCTGACTGAGATAATGAACTTGCAGAAATCTGGGTGGCCATAGGCACTTTTCCATGAATAATTGGACTTAGTTTATGGAAAAGGATCCAGTCCACAAAAATCTGTCAATTCAATTTATATCTTCTGTTATAAGGAAAAAGTCATTTATATCAGTGACAAATAACAGAGTTTGGATCCTTTTCTCTAAACTACGTTCGATTTTATAATAATAGTACATTTCCTAACTAGTGCGATGACTTTTTCCTTATAACAGAAGATATAAATTGAATTGACAGATTTTTGTGCACATACATCTGGTATTTGAAACCGGTATACGCATTATCATAACAATAATGTAGATGTTACGAAAAAAGTAAGAAAATTACGATTTTTACTTTGTATGTGCCAGTAGCATAGAATAGTATGAAACCTTAAATCATTTTGATTAGCTTTTTATTTTATAATGTGACACTAATACGATTCTGACTTTTGACAAAACGTTTTCAGTGCCGAACCTATTCGAAGTTGCACTGCCAATTAATTAGTCCAATGTGGGAGCATCATAATGAACTAAGCATTTTAGTTTCTGTAGTTAGTTATATTATATTACAAGTACGTTTTTAGGGACCAATCAAATATTCTCTCAAAATATATGACTGTGATGAATTCGGTACGATATAATGTAAGATACATTTTATGAGACATGCAATGTCCTAGGTAGTTACTATATAAGAGTTCGATTGTCATCCTAGCTATTTAACTATAATTGAATGATAATTTATAGCCCGACTGTTATTCACTTCTTCTTTGAGGAGAGCATTGTATTATAAAATAATATTAATATACGTAGATGACACTGGCCATAAATTGATTATTTATGTTTTAAGAAGGAAAATCTATTTAACGTTCGTTTTTATCAATATAGTTATGCCACGTGACAGAGCCAAACATAGATAACCATTTAATCAATAGTACAATGGGACATAACGTGCTAAAATAGAATTGTAAATATATTTTTGTTTATATAAAATAATCCACTTTCCATTATAGGTGCACATAACAGAGTCGAAAATTAGTAAAAAACTGGTTGTAGGATTTATACTGAACTGGTGTTATATCAAGAAAGTAACAGTCAATCGCATTATTAGCCTATCTCAGTCAACTATTGCATATAGGTCACTCCATTGGACGCATGAGAAGTTGACTGGGTTGGCAATCGCTATAGTGTGTCTACTATGATGATTGATGACGCTGCTGCCCATCATAAATCTTTTATTAACGAATGGTCAGTGACACCAGGCCTGGGTGCTTAGCCAAGTTGCTAATCGCTAGCGCCTGCTAGCGCAACGTAGTTTTCCCTCTTTGTCGCACTAATATGAAGGAGTGGCAGAGAGGGAAAACGACGATGCGCGATTGGCAACTTGGCTAAACATCCTGTCCAACTAGCGCGTTCAGTTCGAACTGACAGTGCCTCCCCGGGGAGTACATCATTAGGGCCCCACGGCCTCACTAAATACTATTATTTCTCAAATGGTTAGTTATTTGTAAAAGAATGTCATTTTGTTATAATAATAATGCATATAATCTTTGTATTTCTCTTTCAATTATTCCTTGTCTCTACGTTGCATGTATAGTGCTGAAAAATATGTATCAGCGTAATTCTGGCCATTACCAAATAATATTGTAACAGTTGTAACAGGTTGTAACAAGTAGTAACAGTTGGGAGCAGTGGAGAAAAATTATCAAACGCATATTGTTTGATCTAAGTATCGTAAATATTCTTAAAGTCTAGTAGTTCATAAATTTTAGATGTCACATATCTAGGTACCAAGAAAAGACAATGATAACTAACGTCCGAGGTCCCCACCTCGAACTCCCCAATCGAACCCACGTACTCGGACGGTGTCGGTCTAAAGACCTAGTGGCCGAGCGGTACAGGCATCAGCCACTAAAGCCGAGTACGTGGGTTCGATCCCTCCTCGTCTATTTTTTCATTGGTAAATGATATGATATGACATGTATAGTAGTTCGACTACTTATGAAAACAAATCAAAATAATTAATAAAAAAAATTTAATAATGTTTCACAAAAAACTCTAGTAGTTTCTTAGATTTTGCATTATAATTTAAGATGTTTAAATTTAAAATGCATGTTGAGTTTGCCTATAATTGGGTGAATACTTTAGCAATTGTATTTTATATCGATGTTAATTTATGTATGTTCTGGTATTGCACCTGTTGGCGAACCTTAAATAAATAAAATAAAATAAAAGATCTGTTGGTAGGTCTGGCGTTTTCAGTTTTCTCTCATAAGCATTTTATTTTGTATAAATGAATACGTGTTCATAAGAGTATATGAAATTTATTTTCTTTTAATTTGTAAACGGTTTGGAAATGTAAAATAAAAAATAATAAATAATTTAACTACCTACTGTTAGAGATATCATTCGTTCAATATGTTACCGGACTCTGATTAAAAGTGCATCTAAATCGTAGGATTAAATCGCCGTATGTGGCCGATAAGGAGATTACAGGCCTGTTACTATACATATTATCTAGATGTTTCTATCCATTTTTTACTGTAAATGAAAAACTTGTTGTGTTTTGCATTTTTCTTAGTCTAATTTAGTGTACCTAATTATAAGAAAATAATAATTGGGAACGACTTGATTATTCATTGTAGTCACTTGGAGAGTGGATATTTTATCGTTTTTCATATAAGCTGAGTTTAGACGTGCGAGCAACTTCATTTAGCATATAAAATCTTATTTGCAAATTTAATAGAACATTCCTCATGAATGTTGCTCACGACGTGCCATTCGCCTAATACGTCTGATAATTTAGAGAAACCTACGAACAAATAAAACATGGAAGCCGCACGCCATACTAAATTGCCTTTCAAAAACGGTCCTGAATTTTAGTTGATAAGTGCCACCCCCTCTTCAATGCGTCACGGTAATGAATTTCAATATCAACCTATAAAAACTTAGGCCGCCATTTAAAAATAGTTGTGATTGGTTTATCAAAGTTTGTTTGGCTATATTCTATAAACATTTGTCAAAGATGTAGCGTCAACATATGCGGTGTTAAGAAAAGCGCTATGTCCTGCCCATCTTGGCACAATTGAACAATTGGTTTTGGGGGCATTTTTGAGCTGGCGTTAGACGTCCATGTTATATAATATATAATATACTCTGCGACCATATTATGGTCGCAGAGAGAAACCGATATGGTTGGTGTTGGTATTTTCTCGACTTTGTAAATTTGACTGAAGTAAATGACAAACATGGCATAAAGACATAGTGCATATGCAATTTCAATTATTTTGCAAAATAATGATAAAAAACAAACTCAAACAACCTACTCTATAACAATTTTTGACATAATTAAAGGAAGGAATTATTATATCATAGTAAGTTGAATTTTAAGTTTAAGGTAGGTTCCCTTTAAGTACCAAATATGTGATAAAAGACTACGTATACCTGTGTGTGTGACTTGTTGGTGGTCCATAGGATGACAATGTTAATTATTATTGTTAAAAACTATAAATTGACACATTTGAATACAAACGTTGAAGTAAGTACTGAGTTTTTTTATATCCTGTGATTTTTGTCGGGTTCTTGAGGCATAGCACATCATTGGTGCGATAGTGTAGAGATAGACTTCCGCCTTTTGCTATGTTAATAAATAATAAATGAGGGACTGATAGTCTATCTAAATATTTATTAATCATCTGCTAAGTGCCTGAGCAGATCTGAGCAGTTCTCAAAGTCTTTGTACACATTTAAGAGAAGATCAGGGATTAATGGATTGGTCCATTCATTTATTGAAGATAGACGATGGGCAGCAGCGTCATCACACCATATTGGACATACTATTGCGATCGCCAATGCGCTTGCCATCGTGACGCGTGGGCGTGATTATCCAATCATTACGATACGATACGATCATTTACCCATTAACCGCCGGTGTCGTATATATCCTACCTGTGACTTCAATGCTGCTAGCGCCACAGTCGCATATTTAAAACACAAGTATTGACAGGGATTTTAGGTGTAATATGTAGTCCTTAATTCATAAAAATAATATTTTTACGATTTATGCGTCGTTGGACTAAAAGTAAATATGGCGATATATAAAAATGTCCACTTGCTTAAGTTCGGGCGTATATAATTTTGACGAAGTATAAAAATGTTCACCTGTATATTAGACCAAATATAAACATGTTGCGACACTAGACTAAAAGTAAATATGGCGATATATAAAAATGTCCACTTGCATAAGTTCGGGCGTATATAATTTTGACGAAGTATAAAAATGTCCACCTGTATATGATTGTTGGTGGTGATGAATTTGATCCGTATATGTATTATTATAATCCTGGACCTATAGTAAAGAAAGTAGTCATTTTTATATTCAGACTTGATTAGACTTATACATTTGTGCACTTTGAAAGTAGTCATTTTTATATTTCGACTTGATGAGACATAAACATTTTTATAATTGAATAGTAGTCATTTTTATATTCCGACTTAATAAGACTTGATCATTCTAAAGTATTGGCTTCCTAATACTCGGACCAATTTTTATTTTATTTGTAGACATTTTTATACATCGCCATATTTACTTTTAGTCCAACGATGCATAAATCATTTTTACATGTCAAGTTCTTAATTACTAATTACATTATTTTGCCTTATTATAATTACATTATTGACAATAATAATAATACATAATAAGTACATAAAAAACCGAAATGTATGTACCTACACACAGGTACATGTTCGGTTTTCAGTTGCAAGCCAGTTTTCCGAATCTGGACACACATGTTACACACAATTATATACATAGATATACATATATACATGCGCACAAATACACACACACATATTAACTAGGTAATACTGATGTAACGCAGTTACCTAGCACCCGAAAAAAGTCGTGGGCATCCGTCACATTGAAGATGGAGATTGGCCAGCGATCCTTGCCGCTTTCCTCAAAATCATTAGGAGGGAATGCCCAGGATCGCCACGCTGGGCTAGGGGATTGGCGATCGCAGTAGGTACCTAGCGTGTCCACTATGATGACGCTGCTGCCCATTTTCAATCTTCAACGAATGGTCATCGACACTGAAATCTCTAACGATTGTCAATGAAAGAGTTGGGGCGGTGACAAATGTATTATTACTACTGTACTATGACTGTAGCTAAGTAAATAGGTACCTATAAACCCCCTTGGGTCTTAGGTCAAAGTTGTAACTTGGCAATATAACAAGAACGAATAGAGCCGACAATAAAACAACGAAATCTTTACGACTTATTTTATTCTTTGCCTATTAGGCCAAGAAAATTAGATTATTTCCAGTAATTAATTCCTAGTAGGCTAGAAATAATATTATTATCTTCATTTAGTCCTTAATGTGTGAAATCTGAATTCGCACATTAGTCACATTAACAACTTAACTTTTTAGAGCCAAGTAACCGTCAAAACGGCACGTTATTTTTAACGATTTTCAACTTCAGATTGTTACTGGGCTCTTAATTATTTTTTGCATTAGTAACACTGGCAACCCATTTTTTTATACCAGAGGCCTGTTTCTCAAAAGCTCAGGCATCTATAGGCTAAGGTAGTTACTTAGGATCGGGCCGGTCAGTTGCTTGTTTAACATCATCCTGGGGCCTATTTCTCGAAAGCTTGTAACTTGTAATACAGGTGGAAGTCTCTTTTTAATCATAAGGACATCATTTATATCATAAGGACTTCCACTTGTATTACATCCGACCAGCCCGATGCTAAGCAACTACCTTAGCTCATAGATGCCTGACTCCATTGGGTTCACACGTGTATTGCCGGCCCTTTAATAACCTATTTTAATAGTACATTATGATACGAGTGCTCTAAGTTGATCATTAGGTACACTCAAGGCGGGGTTGTGCGCGCGAGCTGTACCTAAGCGATCGCGCATAAAGGTGCATTCAGACTAAGCGAACATTCGCTATTCTAACCTCCCACTGTACGAAATTCGATCGTTACACAAAACTTGATTGGTTGATTTCGTAGAGCGGGGGATAGAACAGCGAATGCTCTTTTGGTCTGAATGCAACTTAAGGTAGCAGCGAGTGTAGATAATGATGGAAAAGCTAACTTTTAGTAATCCTTACTAATCTTTGTCTCTAGGTAATTGGTACTCGTACTTTGCCGTGTGGTGACTGGTGACGGCAGTAAGAATACATTTGTCACCACCCCAACTCCTCCTGCGGGTGTCGTAAGAGTCGACTAAGGGATTGAAGTGTCACTGACCATACTACAAGATTGATGATGGGCAGCAGCGTCATCCTAGTGGACACATTACTGCGATCGCCAATCCGCTTGCGCAGCGTGGCGATTACCTATAGGTATTTACCTTTTAATGCGTCTATACCTATACGCATAGTTAATAGGAGAGGCCTACGACTAGCAATGGCTATTGATGATGAATAGGCTGATGATGATGATGATGAATTAGGTACTTACATTACATACCTACAAATCTGGGAATCAATAACTATTATCATAAAATTAAATTGCGATAACTTTCAGTTTAATTTTGATGTTCATTAATTTGGAGCGATTTAAATAATATATCTAATTATTTACTAAAAATTATATTATTTTGAAATAATTTTCTGGATTCCGACTATATCTGCCATATATGACAACTCTTTGGTCGGTTAACCTACCCCGGACTGTTTAGACAGGTCAGTCGAATGCTCCATTTACATGACATAATCCTTGCAAACATACTTGGCCGGGTTATGTTATTACCGCACAAGAACGATAACGTAATAAAAAAGCATGTCTTCGATTATGAGCTTGAAAGCGGTTCAATAATAGGGGAGACCTAGGAGAGTTGACAAAAAATTTTACAAATCCACGCATAACTTCTTCGTTATACAAGCTATAAGGACGTAACCAACATGTTTAGAAAGGAAATTTCATAATCTAATTATAAATGTCAATTCAAGGTGGCAAAAACATCGTTATTCTAGAACAAGTCCGGTTGTTTCAACCCTCCTAGTACCGAGATAAGTTGAAACAGGTACCTGGGTAAGTTGACACATAAATATCAATTAAAGTTTTAAGATAAATATAATGACAGTTTTGGCAATAATCGTATTTATTTTACTAAAACACTTTACTAAAATAGCTTTAAGGTCAAATATTAGAAAAATACTAACAAAAATATGTTTTTTTATAAGAATAATAAGGCACCTTCATTGTACGACTGTGAGTACACATTTGGTTACCTATATTATAATAATTCAGGTCCTACATACTAAAATAAGTTTGAGTCTTTTGCATACTAAAGTTATCCATAATCACATCAACGTTAATATACTAAACGAAATTAATTAAACATTAAAATTGTAAGTCTTCTCGTTTCAGGAAAGAAAAAAAATTAATAAATCTAACTGAAATAATCCAACTTAACTTCTTATGGTACCTAATTGATAGTGTTGCCAACAAAAAAACAGAA
>JALPQI010023267.1:0-21190 GCA_025490895.1 Thaumatotibia leucotreta
AAACCACATTTTAGTTATATGATAGAGATTATTCAAAATAATGTACCAAGATGAGATCATATTATTTCAATCCATATTTCGTTTTATACTTGTCTGTACGCGTGACATTTGTTGTAAAAATGGACCAAAAATAGAATCATTTTAAGTTTCACAAGTAAGGATTAGACTATTAAAAAATATATATCTTGGGACATCTTACACAAATCAACCTAGTCCCACGGTAAGTAGGGCTTGTGATGTGGGTACTAGGCGACGATACACATAACGACAGGCATAACCAAAGAACAAATATTTGTGATAAATAAATACACAAATAATGCCCTCGCCGGGAATTCGAACCCGGGACCTCCAGCTTCGTAGGCAGGGTCACTACCAACTAGGCTACGGAGGCTGACTATGAATATGTTAATAAACCAGAATTTAGCAGTCCCACTTTTTGCGTCTGAATTAATAAACTACGCAGGTTCTAATAAACAATTTTGTAATTAAATTTAATCTATCGCGAAACAATACCATTAACATAGTTAAATAACTCACGTGTATTTAGTCACTACGCGCGACACGTTTCGGAGACCCTAGGTCCCCATTATCAACCACTGACACCCGCGTCACGCATTTGAGTGGGCGTTATAATATGTTGGTGGTCAAATTTTATAATATGTATATTTTGTACCCATGGCCTATTGAGACTAGCAAAATTGCGTCGATACATTTATGGCAAAATATACAAAATTATAAAGCATCTTTGTTTATTAGCAGCTACCAAACAATCATTTCAAGAACAATGCTTGAATAATCTACAAACATAGAATAGTACATTACGACACAAGTGCGAAAAACATGAAAATCGAAACGAGTGGCGATGTTTTAAAACACGACCGATAGGGAGTCTTTTATATCGACACGAGTTACGAATTTCGTTTTTGCACGTGTCTCGTACGACGTTTTTTAGTACAGATGGCCCTCCGAAGTTTTGGACCTGACGTAAAATGACCTACTTCTCGCACTAGAGCCTAAAAAATACAGCATCTGTACTAAAAAGGCATTTATTATGAACAGTTAATAATTGCAAACACGTATGAACTTTTTGTGAATCAAGGAAATGTTTACCTGGGTGCCTTTTGAAATTCAGTAAAATCCAGTGTTCCAAGGTCCAAATGTATGAGGTATGTCTCATAACTCATAACGTAGCATAAACGCCACATTAAAAAAATCTATTTTCGATTTTAGGGAATAACATTAAAATGTAATAAAATGTGTATGTAATGCTGAAGGAAGAAACAATATTCTACATTTTAATGCATTTTATTGTTAATGTTATCATCTTTCGAGCATGGAACTGATAGTCGTCAAATGGATATTTTTCTTTCTATATTAAAAAAGATCAATATATAATGTACGCAGTTAAGTTGCCAGTCGAAAACTGCATTTTTTCCTAAACACAAACTTCAAATTACCGAAACGACTTAACCCCAGTCTTGCGTAAGGAACCAACACAGAGTTAACTGGTTAATCCTCTTATTCGTAAACGTCTGCCTGGGACCATATACACATGTATAACAAGGACGTCTAACGCCAGCTCGAAAATGCCCCCAAAAACAATTGTTCAATTGTGCCAAGATGGGCAGTACATAGCGCTCTTCTTAACACCGAGCATATTTTGCGCAATATCTTTGTCAATTTTTTAAATAGAATATAGCCAATCAAAACTTTGATAGACCAATCAAAACTATTGTTAAATGGCTTAAGTTTTTACAGGTTGATATTGACATTCATTACCGTGATGCATCAAGAGGGGTTGACACTTGTTAACTACATTCAGGAATGTTTTTGAAACGCAATTTAGTTTCGCGTACGGCTTCTATGTTTTATTTGTTTGATCTTATCAATCTTATTAATCTATAGACAGACAGGGAACAATACGTATTGGCTTACTAAATTAGGCGATGTTTATGAATAAGGGGGTAAGTCCATAGGTAATTCTTCACTTTTAGGGACACCTAATTAGCGTGACATTTAAAAACCTTAATTGCAGTCAGGTTTCAGGGTTTTCATATTATAAGGAGGGCATTTCTCCGAACGTTTCAACCGCCGTAACTTCGATGACAGCCTTATCACACGAATCTCGTGAGAGATGCAAGAACTTTTGGATATATTGGTAGATGAACCTAGATATCCAAAAAAATGCATGAGATACCCACGGAAATCGAGTAATAATGTTACCACCAAAGTCACGGTGGTTGAAACGCTCGGAGAAATGCCTATAATATAGTTTATAGTTCATAAAATTAAGACTAAAACAGAGTTTTTATAGAAATTTAGTGCTTAACACATTCGCTGTCACCCCCGTTTTATATATGAAGATTAACGCACCTGTGACAGTGAATGCGTCTTCAAACGGATGACCAGGGGGCACGTTTCTCGAACGCTTGTAACTTGTAATACAAGTGGAAGTCTCTTTTTGACACTATTATTTAGATAAGGACTTCCGCTTGTATTACAAGTTACAAGCTTTCGAGAAATAGGCCCCAGCGCTGGCTCTGCTGGAAAAATGCTGAGTTTTGGCCATTTCGGGACAAAATTTCGTGTTTACTGTTCTGTTTTGTTTGTACTGTGTTCTTGTCTCGAATTAACGTTTTTTCTTTCTTTCTTCCTATTTGTCGTTACAAACCTGACTGCATCTAAGCTTTTTTAATCTGACGCGAACTGAGTGTCCCTAAAAATAAAAAACCTTCTACATTTTGGACATAACCAGACTACAAAGGCAAAGTGAAGTATCAATCGGCACCCAGCTATCTGCACACCCACACGACCATCGGCACTAGTATTAAACTATCCACTTACTTTGCTCAGAGGGCTCGGCTTCGACCTTCGCTTTCTTGACCCGGGGTGCAGCGGGCTTGGCTGGACGCTTCTTGGCTTTAGGTTTCTCCTCCATTTCTTGTTTGATGGGGACCTCGTATTCTGGAAGATAGTAGGTTTGAGGAAAGTTTTCAAGGGGGGTTAACACTTTCAGTGTGGCAATTAAGTTAAATCATCATCAGCCTATGATAGTCCACTGCTGGACGTAGGCCTCTCCTATTAACTATGCGTATAAACGCATTGGGAGGAAAATACCCATAATCGCCACGCTGGGCAAGCGGATTGGCGATCGCAGTAATGTGTCCACTATGATGACGCTGCTGCCCAACATCAATCTTTTATCAAATAATGGTCAGTGACACTTCAATTCCTTAGTCGACTCTTACGACACCCGCAGGAGTTGGGGTAGCGACAAATGTATTCTTATTGCCGTCACCACACGGTTGACCCCGTCACCACACGGCTGGGTACGTTTGAACCAAGTCTGCGATATTGATAGAAATTAGTAGGCTGATGAGTCAATGATGATGAACAAGACCTACCACATTTGCCAAAATGTTTGTATGAAACATTTCTTTTTCAAACCGACTTTAAAAAAGGAGGAGGTTATCAATTGGAATGTATGTTCTTTTTTTATGTTTGTTACTTGATAGCCTCACGTGTATTTTTAAATATTAAAAAGTATTTGAAGATCCTCTGTAAAAGTTCGTAGAATTAACTCGTTATTTTGCATTAAGTAAAGATTTATGTTTATTATGGAGCATTACTTCCCTAACGTTATTTTTAAACGACTTCAAAAAAGGAGGAGGTTTTTAATTCGACTGATTTTTTTTTGTTGTAGGTATGTTACCTGATATCTCCGAGAATCGTGAACCGATTTTTTTTTTGTGATCGAACGTGTATAACCCCGAGAACCCGAGATGGTCCCGTTGGCACCAACTTGGGGTTTGATGATGGGATCTTGGAGAAATCGAGGGATCTCTTCAAATATTACATGTATGGCGCATTTGGTAATTTTCATTCATTTACAAGAATTTGCATTTAGGATTTGATGACAGGAAACAAATGATGGAAACCACAGATTATAGGATCTTGGAGAAATCTATAGAAGTTGGTTGTTTTTTAATTTTTGAATCACCAGATTATGATTATCTAAGTTTAAACACAACATTTTTTTTTGTTTTATAAATTTCAAATATGGATAGTATGAAAAAATATTTATATACAAGAGTTTAAATGCTATGCTTATTTATAGGAATAAATGCTAGAACTTACCAGAGAATTCTGGGTCAGAAAGGTGATCGGAATCGTCGGGGTCCTCCAATGACTCAATTTTAATGGGATCTGTAACAATTTATTATTATTAGTTGTATCTGTCAAATTTTCCATGATTTATTAATCGTTCTTTAAAATGCGTTGTTATCCGCTCGTAATATCTCGTCCGGAAAAATTATTTTTTTGGGTATTATTTTGTGAAAATATGACCGTCAGATATTTGCAATTTAATCATGTTCTAACCCTTACACTGCTAGAAATACCATATAGAATCGTTTGTTCTGATAATTGTATTCCTATACCCATTGTATTGATTTATAAATAAAGTAAAAGAAATATAATATTATGAAATATTTACTCTTAACATCGTGGCCCTGGAGTCTCCTCTTGAACTGCTCTTCAGTGTGGAGCACCTGCTTCTTAAAGTTGGAAGCGTTCCGCAGCTGAGTAATGCAGACTTCGCATATCCCACTGTCTGCATCTTCGGGTGTCTGTATCTGTTAACAATACAAAACTTCATTAAGCTGTGTATTAAATAGGCATGTTAGTTAGTTAGTTTTACTGGGCATTTTCCGCAACTCGACAACCATTGTGCCTTTTTTGCGTGATAGCGAGGTAGCCCTATTCCAACCATCCAAGCTCCTCCACGAAATTCAGTGTATGTTTCAGGTTGCTAAATGCCTCCTTTAGTGTATGTGGGCATGTAAATAGGCATGACGATTCAGTCAAAAAAATAAAAATTGTAATTTGTTTGTTAGTTACATTATCGAAAAATAATAGACATTTTATTTTCGTTGGGTCAATTGACAAAAATTATGCTCGTGTAAGTTCAGGCGTGGGGTCTCGTGGTGTCACTACTAGGTAAACATAGTACCTAGGCGTGACGTCGTGTGAAAAAGGGGTAATACACATTACAAGCATTTGAAATTTTGGCTCATTTAAATTAAGTGCTCATTATTAGTTTGCCTCTCACTGTATTTTTGTCTTGTATATCCTTTTATGTTATTTCAAGGGTTAGCTGGAAGAGATCCCTGTTAGGGATAAGTTCGCCTTTGTACATATTCTTATTTTTACTGTTGTTTTGTTTTTACTTTCTGTAAACTTGTTTATGTGCAATAAAGTTATATATACATACATACATACAAGCAATCGTTTTCAAGTATTAACATTTGACAAATATTGAAATTGATGGTACAATTAAGTTTTATCGCACTTGCGCGCCATAGCTTGCATGCGTAGCAAGAGTAATAGAAAAGTGAAATTCCCTAGGGAGTAATAGAAATATCAGTACGTCATTTGATAATATTTTGTCTTATTACTTATTTTTTTGCCGTCAAGTGTGATGAAAAACATTGCATGCATCACGGTCGGTAAGCTAAATACTAACTACTACGGCGTCGGCTTCTGACACTCTCGTTAGTAATTCCGTACTTACCTCCCTTCATGCACAATGTACTATTATTTTCTCGGAAAGATCAATGTTACTTGCTTATTGTCAAACGCTGCGAGTGGCTGCGATCTGTCATTGTCAAGTGCTAATTAACAATTCATTTTGAAGTATGTTGCTTGTCAATTAACTTTCCTTAGGAAGTTAATTAATTTTAAAATTAGAATTTTGAATCCAATAATGCTCACAGTTTGGCTAAAATTTTGCATCACATTAATCAGTTTCAATAAAAGCCTGTTCATGATAACACAGTGCATATCTGTAATATGTTAAATATGTAACAAAAAGAATAAAAAAGTTAGGGATCATTCCTATTCACGCGGCAAACCATCGAACATTGGCTCGCGTGGTGACCGCGCAATGTCAGTACTGCGCGCGGCTACGGTGAAGGTATCACGAGACGAACCAGTTTGTATTGGTTTTTGGATAGCGTCATGTTTTTAAGGGATTTGTCTCAAGAAGGGCCAGACTTTTGATTGCATAATTGCCCATACTTTTGCAGAAAACTTCAATTTCTTGGCAATGCAGACAGCAACCAAAATCAATTTGTTAAATCATTCTGTAAAACTATAGTAACTAGTTTTGCCTAGATTTTAACAGCAAGACAAAAATGCTGGCATTACAATGTATAATTTAAAACAGTACAGTACTCAATGTAAAGTCTGTTTGCTCAGTTTGACAGTCTCAATTGATGAAATGATGACTTATTTCGAAATGTGTCATTTCAGTTGTATCATTTTTGATAATCTATACATATAAGAATTAAAATTTGGCAATTATTATTTGTCATTTTCTTTCAATAACTAAACTATGTTTAGCACATGATTGGTATGTCAGTATGTCGCCGTGAGATAGATATTCTATCTTTTACTAAATAAATAAAATAAATGAAAAATACCTATAAATATATAATATTTATTAACCTGGTGGGAGTGTGGCAGGGTATCTCATACCCTGCGTTTGACTTATGTCAATATATTTAAAGTTTATTTTTGTTCAACTTTTTTTCACCACACTCTCGCCGGGTTAAATATGGTATTTAGACAGGTATCCCATTTCATTGCAAGTTATCAACTCTGAATGTGATATGCATTTGGAAAAGGAATTAGGTTCCATCCTTTGTTATTGGGAATACTAATTTAACCTTCCACAAACGAGGTATGGTACTCCAAAAGTATGGAAATGTCATAAAAACATTTAGGAGGGCTAAAAGATATTATTTTATAATACCAGTATCATAAAAAACAATTAAACAAGGGTCAATAAACTCTTTGTTGTTATTATGTCACACCACCCACATGACAAAAATTTTGGTATTTTTGTTAAAAGAATTTATCCTTCACTCTACTTAAAATTATTAGTGATCCACTATGGAAAGGCCATGTGTCTACCAGAGAAACCAAAGTATTGTAAATTTTAGTGCTATTAAACTGTGTAATTAAGGGTGACCCAGGAGTATGTAACCATAGCAATGAGTGACAAGAAAAAGGTTGACACATGTAATAGATTCATCATTCTGTAAGATTCCATTTGAAGGTTTTTTCTTATTAGATCTCAGGGATTAGGTATTCAGAGTGGAATCAGGATATTGAAATCTAGTAAAATCACTGGATACAGGCTACATCAGTTTTCTAACTGCCTGCCTGCTTATTAAATAATAATAAAATCATACAATGTTTAAATCAAATTAGATGACTGTTTGTATAGTAAACAAACAATATATTTACTTTAAAGTCAAAGTCAAATAATTCTTTATTCAAATTGGAATAGCAACAAACTCTTTTGAATCGTCTAGATATGAAAACTACTTCCGGTTCGAACCCTACACCGCTGACCCAAGAAGAACCGGTAAGAAACATGTCTATTGAAAGAAATGAAACTTGATTTAAAGAAAAATAGGTTCGATCTCGACTGTACTTAACGGTACATGGTCGTCCATTTTGTATCGGCGTCCATTGCGCGGCGCCACATGAGTAGTGAGAAAATCAATACGTACATGCAGCAATGTACTTGGTGAACCGCAATTTGGACATTTGAAATCTACATTACAAAAAATATATTGTGGTCTAATTTGACACTGACTTAACAGTTAACAAAGAAAACTTTAGCGTTTTACAAAGAATGTGAGCGTCATTAGAATGGTGGCAACACAAATCGGTGGTTTCTGAAAAGGAAATCGTTTTAGGAGAATAATTATCTGTACTCTTTGTCTCACGTGATGTTTGCACTAATATTGTATAGTAAATGGAGATTAAATAAGAGTAATAAACTCACTTTAATATCAAAACAATCAGTCAACATGTCTGCATAAACTTCTTCCTCTCCCATCCAATGATACTTGGTTTTAATGTCTTTGAAGGTGCCTTCCGATGAACAGCACCTACACATGCCGCTATTTAGCGTATTCTGCGTTTCCATTGTGATTAACACTATTTAACAATCACATTTAAACATAAACCTATTTTAAAGAGAAAATGATTGCTGGTAGACGCTACGCAACCGGGCCGCCATTTTATAACTAGTCCCTCTTTGCATCGCTCGTCTCTCTTCTTTTGTTCAAACGTTCAGAAATATGCAATACAATACAATATAAAAAAACACAAATGTATAATCACATTAACACTGCTAACATTTACAATAATGAACAGTATGATTTTGTATAGAGAGGATTATACAAAATACATTTTAAATGAAAAATAAATATTCTCCACTGTGCTTCGTATTAAAAAAATATATAGATGAGAAATGAATATTCTGAACGAAATTCTCCTGCAATAAAGGGATCTTCACATGGCACCATGAATGTAGGATTAATATAGATTTGACAACGTTATAATAATAGCAAGAACGAAAGGGATGGTCTTATGAAACTTTTTACTAGTGGAAGTGAAAAGGAACGATAATCGTCCGTCCTTATCACTGTTCCACTATTTTTTGTGTGTGTGTGCATTAGATGCTAAATGTAAGTGCCAGACAAATGCGTTGAATACGTCACTAAGTGCCTGTGTCAGGGGCGTAGCTACTGCTGCCGTATCAATTATACGGGGCCCCCGGGCCACGGGGGCCCCCAAAGTGTGTAAGGAAAAAAAATAAAAACTTATATTACCTCCATATAAGGGCCTCCAAAAAATTTTTATACGGGGCCCCGACAAGGCACGCTACGCCACTGGCCTGTGTGGCACTTTCGTCTTAGTAGTAAGTGACTATGTCTATCCCTCTTAGTGGCACACTATGTGCGGCCCCTCGCATGGCACGGACTTGGCCATTTTAGAAATAGATTAAATAAACTTGGCTTTCAATGCGCACGGCAATAAATGCTCTGAAGAATTTTATCTGCAATAAAAAAAGCATAACGTCAAAGAACTGTCAAAATTAATTGGGCAGGCGAAGGCGATTTGACCAGAAAGTTTCTATTTTAATTTTGCTTTTAATTAATGCCGTAAACGATAAATGTTGTTTAACCGAGGTACTACAAGCAAAACGACATAATGGAGGAAATAAATTCGTGCCGGTGCTGTTTAATGCGACCGCCAGATAAGCATTTGAATTCGCCATATACTCGTCTTGGCCAAACAGAGATATACGCGGATATGCTAAGAGAGTGCTTCGAAATACATGTAATTATCGTTTATTAATGAGTTTGTCGACATATTTAACATTTGCACTTGCTAATAATTGAAAATTCCTACTGGTGTACTAAATTTTATGCGTTAAATACGTTTGCTTGCTTATTGTTTTTATTTGTACTATTACCTATTATTTTTCTTCTAGCTACCTCTGACAGAGGACAGTGATTGTGGTATTTGTGAGATTTGCGTGATCCGCTTGCGGGACGCGAGTGACTTCAAGCTGCAGGTTCAGCGATGCCAGGTGGAGCTTCAGACTCGGCTCACGAGAGCAATTGACCTCAAAGGTAAACATTTATGAAAAATGTAACCATTTATTTTAAACTTTTTTCTTTATTGATTAATACAAACATATCAAATAATTAAATAACATGACCCATTGCTCGCTAAACCATAATTTTACTTAGGTGCTTATTACAACTACACCTATTTCCAAGTACAATAAATTTGTGAGTTGCTGTCAGTATTTGGTGGGCAGTGCAGGATATCTCTCATATCCTTGTTGTTGACTGTACAATACCTGTTACAAAATGTAACTATGGTCACTAGACTTCAAGAAATGAAAGTGAATTCTCTTAGAGCAAGATTAATTACATTCCCAAGTTTTCCAGTACAACAAACTCCCGGAGGATGTAGTTTCAGCTCTCAGCATCAACCAATTCAAAAACAGATTGGATAAGCACATGTCCAAAAATACATCTTGAAATGTGACCAAGAGGCATTGGATACAGGCACCATCAGTTGTCTCAACTGTCTGCCTGAATTACAAGAAATAATAATAATAATAATAATAATGTCCTCGTCATCCTCCTCCTCTTCGGAATCGTTGTCGGGTGAAGAATTCGCCACTGCACCCGACACCAGCGAGTCGAGCGACGAGCGCGGACCGCCGCCGCCGCCGCCACGACCACCTGCGCGGCGCGGACGGCCACCGCTGCCGGCACGCTTGGGGCCCGCGGGACATGCTGCCCCGCCCACGGCTCCCGCTGCCGGTGGTGTAGTGCGTCGCAGGCGATGGACTCAGACAATTAATGAGAACTGCATGCGCGCCTACTACGAGGCTACAGAGGGGGGAACCCGACTAACCGCGTACCGTTCCAGGATTCTGCCTCTGTTTCAGGCTCTTGAACCCGCCATCACCGTATCGGAGCAACGGCTAGCGGATCAGGTGCGGGTCATTCTACGTTCTAAATGTTTGGATGACTCGACACTTGATCGGCTTCGCCTGCAGGCTCTCTCGACTCGTGCAGCTTCCACCTCGGCGCGGGACCCGCCCGCCACGTTGCCGGATCCGGTGCCGACACCCGACCTGGCACCGGGGGCGCCGCGGGGTGATCCCAGTGCCGATGAGGAATATTTCGCGAGTCAGAGTGTAAGTACTGCAACTGATGAGCATCTGAGGAGGACTTTGGAAGAGACGATTATGGAATATCGCTCCACACCCAATTCTAGGCCACGGTTACCACGCTTGCCCATGAATAGACGCAATCTAGCATTAATGGGAGCCCTAAACGCTTTACTGGAGCCGTACATACGATCCAGTAAAGATTTGGACGATACGCACTCGATCATGTACTGCGGGGCCATCGCGGCGTGCCGTGTTGCTCGAGTCAAGTTTCCGGACGCTGACCGTGCACCTAGGACCGCCGGGGGTGTCCCCGCATGGCAAGTGCGGATCGAGCGTCGTATCGACTCGTTTAGGACTCTCATTGCAAAGCTGATCTGCTTCAGGGGGGGCAATAGCCGCCCCCGAGTAATGCGCTTTGTGAACCAGGCATTCGCGGGAACGGGCATCATGCCTTGCGACTACATGGCCAACCTCACAGAGCGCATTGACTTTCTGAAGCAGAAAGTTTATGCATGGGCAAGCCGTATCCGCCGCTACAGAGAGCGTGTGGATCGATTTCAACAGAACCGTCTCTTCCAAAGTGACCAAAGGAAGTTATACCGAAGGTGGGAGGGAACCGATCATCATTTGTCCGACGCGCATCTGCCGGATGCTACTGCCATGACTGATTTCTGGCGTAGCATCTGGTCGGTGCCCGTCGGACACATCGAGGGCGATTGGATGAACGTTGTTGAACGTGAGTGCGAGAGCATCGAACCTATGGAGGCAGTTGTCATCAGCCCCGATGACGTAAGCTGTGCCATCCGACCTGCCCAGAACTGGAAAAGTCCTGGACCGACCGGATTGCACAACTTCTGGCTAAAATGGTTTCGGTGCTCCCACTCGCGATTGGCAGCGCAATTCCAACAAGCCATTGAGCTTGGTTCCCTGCCTCCTTCCTTAACAACAGGTGTAACCTTCCTGCTCTATAAGTCTGGTAGTACCACGGAACCGAAAAACTACCGACCCATCACGTGCTTGCCTACACTCTACAAGCTCCTTACATCCATTTTGAGAGCAAAAATTAACACGCACATTGTTGCGAACAATGTTCTGGCCTCTGCTCAAAATGGATGTAGGGTTGGGTCCCGTGGTACTAAAGAGCTCCTCCTCATCGACATGACCATTTGCCAGCAAGTCCGGCGTAACAGAGGGGCCCTCTCCGCCGCTTGGATTGACTACAAGAAGGCCTATGATTCGGTGCCCCATTCATGGTTGAAGAGGGTCTTGGAGCTGTATAAAGTTGATGCAGCTTTAAGATCCTTTCTCGGCGCGTGTATGGGGCAGTGGACCACGGTCCTTCGTCAACCAGGAGGCGGAGATGACCCCTCTGGCCCGCAGGACTTCATAAGGATCGAGCGAGGCATATTCCAGGGTGACAGTCTGAGTCCCTTATGGTTCTGCCTAGCTCTGAATCCCCTCAGCACCCTGCTGAAGGATTCAGGACTAGGTTGTCGGCTTCGGAGAGAGGGTGAAGTCATTTCTCACCTTCTGTACATGGATGATCTCAAATTATTTGCGCCAAATAGCCAAGACTTGTTGGAGCTACTGCGAACCACAGAAGTTTTCAGTAGTGCCATCAATATGGAGTTTGGTGTCGATAAGTGTGCGGTTATGCATGTGCAGCGGGGGAAAGTAGTAAATTCAACAAATTTACAGCTTTCTGAGACAATGTCGTTCAGATCTATCTCGGAAGCAGAAACCTATAAATACCTTGGTATGTCACAGTCTCTGGGTATTGAAGATATGGGAATTAGACAGGCGGTGAAGGAGCGCTTTTTCAGCCGGCTCACAAAAGTACTTAACAGTCTTTTGTCAGGAGGCAACAAAGTGCGCGCCTTCAACGCCTGGGTAATGCCCATACTCACATACTCCTTTGGCATACTAAGGTGGACTCAGACCGAGCTGGACGCCCTGGATCGAAGGGTCCGTACACTGCTTACCACACATCGAATGCTACACCCGCGCTCATCAGTTATGAGATTGTACATCCCGCGGAGGTGTGGGGGCCGCGGCTTCCTAAATGCCAAAAACCTCCACAACCACGAGGTGTACAATCTCAGAAACTATTTTCTTAACAATGAGTGCGGGATGCATCATGACGTGGTGGCAGTAGACCGGAACCTCACGCCGCTCTCCTTGGCAAAAGAGAACTGGCGCAGACCTGTGGTACTAAGCACCGAGGACCGCAGGGCGGTATGGAAGAGCAAGGAGCTACACGGGCGGTTCTACAAGGCCCTCACGGGACCTGACGTGGATCTGCTCGCGTCGGTGAACTGGCTACGATTCGGGGACCTCTTCGGAGAAACCGAGGGTTTTGCCTGTGCAATTGCTGACGAGGTTATCATGACGAATAACTACCGGAAATATATCCTGAAGGACGGTACGGTCGACATTTGTCGAGCATGCCGCCGTCCCGGAGAGTCACTCAGGCATATTATTTCCGGTTGTTCTCAGATTGCTAACACCGAGTACTTGCACAGACATAACCTCGTAGCCAGTATTATACACCAGCAGCTTGCTCTTCGATACGGCCTTGTGGACGTCGAAGTGCCATACTATAAGTACACAACTGCACCAGTTCTCGAAAATGGTCGTGCCACGCTCTATTGGGATCGACCTATCATCACGGACAGGACTATTGTAGCCAATAAGCCTGATATCGTGCTGGTAGATCGATCGCAGCGCCGGGCTGTGCTCGTCGACGTCACCATCCCCCATGATGAGAATCTCGTGAAGGCCGAGAAGGACAAGTCCAGTAAGTACCTAGACTTGGCCCACGAGATAACCGCCATGTGGGATGTTGACTCGACGATCATAGTCCCGATAGTCGTTACAGCGAACGGTTTAATAGCGAAGAGTCTCGACCAACATCTTAAGAGTCTCTCGCTAGATGGCTGGATCAAGGGTCAGATGCAGAAGGCGGTAGTCCTGGACACGGCGCGGATAGTCCGTCGGTTCCTCTCTCTGCGACCTTAACCACCGGCAGCTTGGGCCCGCCCCGTTGCCGGCGGCACCCTAGGTTAGGTTTTTTATAAAGTGTTTATATTTTGTATTGTTTTTGTATGTTGTATTGTATTTTACTTTTATAGACATGTTTATAAAACACCTAGCCTAAGAGAAAAGATCAATAGAGGAAATAATAATAATAACATTTAGACAAAAACTATACAGTCAATATCCTCCTAAAGACGAAGGCGAAATTTGGCTCATAGTCATTGCATACCACGTCCTACCAGTAGTACTACTATTTTATACTCTCCAGGCCCAAATATTAAAACCACATTTTTAAATGTTATTGTACATAAATGCCACCAACACTACCAACAGCTTTGGGGCATATTTATTATCAGCTTATGATGCCTTATTGGACAAATAGAATTTAAAATATATATTTTTTATTTATTGTATATAGCGACCTGCCCCCGGCTGCGCACGGGTACTATACCTACATAAAAACCTTCCTCTTGAATTACTCTACCTATAAAGAAAAATCCGTTGCGTAGTTTTAAAGTTTTAAGCGTACAAAGGGACATAGGGACAGAAAAAGTGATTTTTATTTTATACTATGAAGTGATTGACTGCAAGTGAGAGAATATGACATGATATTTATCATAACATATTGTCTTTGTCCTAGTATACCCTAGCATCAATTACTTCATTTATTCAGCCTCCGTAGCTTAGTTGGTAGTGACCCTGCCACAATGGTGGAGGTTCCAGGTTCGAATCCCGGAGAGAGCATTATTTGTGTATTTATTCATAACAAATATTTGTTCCTTGGTCATGACTGTGTGTGTTAGTTAGTTTACACAACTATCGTGCGTTTTTTGCGTGACTGTACACGTATGTAAGTATCTATATTTATCTACATCAGGATGTATGACACAACCTCGTATATGAAATGTATGTATTTTGTACAGAATAGTACATTACGACACAAGTGCTAAAAACATGAAATTCGAAACGAGTGGCGATGGTTTAAAACACGACCGAACACTAAAGTGTCTGACCTTATTTTATAGTTTTGTTTTAGCATCAGTACCTATTTCATAAATATAATAAATAAATAAATATCTTGGGACATCGACTTGGTCCCAAGATGGCTCAATTAAGGCTTGTGATGTGGGTACCAGGCAACAATATATATAATAGATATATATATGTAGGTACTTAAATACATACAGCCACAACCAAGGGTGATCAAGGAACAAATATTTGTCATAAATAAATAAACAAAAAATGTCCTCGCCGGGATTCGAACCCGGAACCTCCAGCTTCGTAGGCATAGTCACTACCAACTAGGCTACAGAGGATGACTAATTTTTAGTTCAAAATATGCTTTGGTCATTTGCCAAGCATTTTCTACTCTAGTTGTATTGTACTTCATGTCTTGTTTCTCATGATGTGATACCATTCAGATTCCTTTCACGACTTTCTGTTTTTCAGATGAGGAGTCACCAAAAGTCAAAATGGAGATGTCCGATGGCGATGATGATGATAATGGAGCTTATATATTGCGTAAGTAAATTCATTAATAATTAAATGGCCAATACTAACACTCATGTAACCATACCATAATATAGTATAACTGCGACCATATATAACATAGACGTCTAATGCCAGCTCAAAAGTTCTATTGTGCCAAGGTGGGTTTTCGCTTTTCTTAACACCGCGCATAATTATGTCGGCGCGACACCTTTGACAAATGCAACTATTTTTAAATGGTAACCACCAAATTTTTATACGTTGATATTGAAATTCATTACCGTGATGCTTTGAAGAGGAGGTGACACTTGTCAACTAAAATTCAGGACCGTTTTTGAAAGGCAATTTAGTATGGCGTGCGGCTTCCATGTTATATTTGTTTGTGGAATATAACTTACAGGGCCAAAGACTTAGCCACATAATTTATTAGGGCAAGTAGGACTAGCTTAAATCTCAAGCACAGTCCTCCTACGGAAGTAACTTCACCTTATAGGAAACATGGTAATACGAGTATAAACACCAAATTAAAATTAAAAAAAACGGACTTCAACAGATTTCTCCAAGATCCCCGTGTTGTTTCCTCAAATCCTACTTTCTGGATGCAAATTCTTGTAAATGAATGAAAATTACCAAAATCACAGAAGAGATCCCTCGATTTCTCCAAGATCCCATCATTAGATGCCAACTTGGTGCAAATGGGACATCTCGGGGTAAAACACGTTCGATAACAAAAAGAAAATTTAAAATCGGTTCAGAATTCTCGGAGATATCAGGTAACATACACAATACACATACCTACAATAAAAAAAAATCAGTCTAATTTAGAACCTCCACCTTTTTTTGAAGTCTGTTAATAAATCTTCATGATCATCAAATAATAGACATCTTTAGGCTGAGATGGTGATGAACACATGGTTGTCAATAAGACGTTAGTTGGATAATAGTATACTCCTATATTCAACTTCTTATTTCGGTTAATTTCGTCCTTATTGACAACCAATAATGTGAGTTGGATGCTAAAAGGTTGCTGACTCCTGACATAGACATGCGAACGTTTTTGACACAAGTGCTGTGTCGCCGGCATAGTATAGTCCTTTCGGCCAGACATGCGTGTCATTGGCATAGGATTTCTATCGGATAACTTTCATCGGCATAGTATTAGGACTTAGGACTCAGTGAAACAGTAACTATACTTCGGTACGGCGAACGAGTTAAATGGCTCACATTTGTGAGCGTTTAGTGAAAACGTTCCACTTTGTCGCTTACTATAAGGAAGGAATTGGCTTGTACAGTCAAAGACAAAATAAGCTGTACACAAATATGTTCAAAAATATGTCCCAGTGCACTCTAATTCTGTGTAATAATTAAAGAACGTAGTAACATATTTATGAGCGGATTCTTTCGATACTTATTTTTGCACTTGACTGTACCTTTATGCAAATTAATTACATTTCTACGCGCTCTTATGGCGTTTTCACTTAATCACTCACATTATATTTAGGATGCTAATTCGGATACTGAAACACGGAAATGTGGTTTTGAGATGAACAGCGGATGTAAGCCTATTATGTTGTAAAAACTATGTAAATTTAAATATAAGAGGTCTTATTGTAAAGAAAAAATACCGATGTTTGTCAACGCCGGAGGTGGAATTAGAACCCACGTCCTCAGCTTTCGCGGCTGATGCCTAAACCACTTACACTCATAGATATATGAAAGAGAGAGATTTGTAACGAAGCGAAATTGTAATGAGTCTCGGTGTCTCCGAGGTCGGACCTTTGCCACGCTGTGATTGGCTAAAGCGCTACCATATGACGCGGCACTAGAGAGGAGGCTACGTCGATAAATTATTATCCATAGATATTTGATAAGGCCGGAATATTAAGAAAAACATTAAAATCGATCTATCATTTAATAAGAAATAAATACAGATTAAAATATCGCATTGGACGATTTATCTAATCTTTATAAACATTATGTTATCCGTCGCGCCCTTGTTAGCGCGAAAATACCGGCCGTCCTAGAGCCCAACGGTCTGGCCAGGGACGACGGCAAGAGGCCTGACGGAATGACGCTGGTGCCCTGGAGCATGGGCCGGCCGCTAGTTTGGGACGCCACCTGCGTTGACACTCTGGTGCCGTCCCATGTTTCGGTCACCGGCGTTGCTGCTGGCGCCGCGGCATCATTAGCCGAAAGTCTCAAGCGCCGCAAATATGCTGCTTTAGGAACCAGCTACATATTTGCGGCGTTTGGTGTGGAGACCTTGGGGCCATGGGGGCCAAGTGCACATGGACTTTTTAAAGATCTAGCGGCTCGCCTAAGAGAGACCTCAGGCGACCAGAGGGCTGGCCAGCACCTTGCACAGCGTTTAAGTATACCTAGCAATACAACGGGGGAATGCGGCCAGCCTTCTGGGTACCTTGCCCACTGACGGCGATTTAGGCCATTTTTTTTATTTATAGGTAGTTAAGTCCTTATATTGTTTGTTTTCATTTTACGTATGTCGTTTAATAATAAATTAGAAAACTTTTTTCTTACTTTCGTGTCGAATCTGGTTTGTAAATAATAAACTACAGAATGTCAATTATAAACATAATTATATTTGAATATGAACAAAGCAATTTATTAACGACATTATCTTAATTGTGGCTGGGAATTACATGAACAAATAATTATTTAGACGGTTGTACCCTTAATAAACATAATGTTATCAGCCGTTTCCACGATGGTCACATATTTAAATAAAACAATTTCAACCTTTGACAACGGTTATTGTAAAAGGCTCAAAATAATATAATACGCGATATAATCTATATATATTGTTTTACCTTTATGAAGATATGATATTGATACAAAGGTCAAAATATTAAAGAAAAATTGAATATAATCAAATACATCAACAATTTATCGACCCTATTTGTCATCGGCACGGTCAGTCGTACCTCTAGTTCGCGGCCTGCTCGCAGCGGCCGTACCAAGAAATGACAGGACGGTTGTGAATATCGCTAGCAATTGGATACATTGCACGGTCACTTACCAAATTGCAACTTGCTTGCTATTCTAAGCCGTCAATGTAAAACGCACATACAATTTGTCACTGAATAGTTCAACCAATTGGTACGCCCAAGTAAAATCATTATGACATTTATGTCAGCGGTTTGTTGTTATATATTATTTGTAAAAATACTTGGTTTTGTCAACTAATAACTAAAAAAATCAATACTTTCATGTGGTACGTGACTCAATAGTCCTTGAAATGTTTATTTACACTCCTATTTTTACAAGAAATAACGGCACAATTCGGCATTTTGCGGATATGTCCGAGCTCATCCTGCAGTCGCGGGTAAGTTGCGACTGGCTCATAGGGCGCGCATCTGTCACACTATAAAGGCCTATCGGCCATAACGCTGCGACATGTTCCATGCCACCGTTAGCTATCTATACTGATCTGTGCTTACACTACAGCGTGTGTATTTGATACGGGCGAATATTTTAATGGCGATTACTATCGGACCTAGGGAACCTGTTTACATAAATTTCTTTAGGAAATTAAGGGTTTTTTTTCATACAAAATAATTGAACACGTAATGTGTTGCATCCACTGGTAGCCACTTTAATTAACATAGGCATAAGTATCTAAACGGCACACGAGTGTCATGTCAGTTGGCCGGCATTACATTGATGTTGGGTTGCACTTTAGAAAAATCATTCCACCTAAATAACAACAAAATTTAACGAAATGATTATCTTATACGATTCGTAAGACCAGAAGATATCGAGTAACGTATTACTCGACATCTCCGAGAATCGTGATGCGATTTCCAAATTATTTTTTAATGGAACGGGTATGGTATAAGTATAACCCAGAGAAGGTCCCGTTGGCACCAAATCGGGGTCTGATGATGGGATCTTGGAGAAATCGACTAATTTAGTTTTTTTTTTTTTAATTTGGTGATAATTTACAGAGCTGAAGGAAGAGATGTCGGATTACGAGGATATCAAAGAAGAGGACAGCAAGCTGGCAGAGCTGCTCGCCTTCGAGCAGGTCTCCGTCAAGCGGAAATCTTCAAAGACAGGTCAGCTTTTAGGTTGTTATATCATTCGTATTATTAGATGTCTTAAGGTCATTCGGGGCAAATGCAACTATGAGGTATCAGGTAAGTGCAACTAATTGAAAAATCTCTTTATTTAATGGGTTTTGTAAAATGATCCTACTTACTGTGCCTTTTGATAAAACATGAAATGTTTTATATTCCAAAAAAGACATTAAAAGAGTGATTAAGAGGAATTTAAATTAGTTACATTTATCTCATAGATGCATTAGCCCCACATGACCTTATACCAAAGAAAAATAGATCAAGATCACCAACGTCCAAGGTGGGAATCGAAGCCACGTAACCACTTTCGCGGCTGATGCCTGCACCGCTCGGCCACTCAGTCTTAGCAACCACCAATTTTCTCTGGTATATGCAATCCCTTACAAGGCTAGGCGTCTTTGACCATACTGGGCAAGCAATACATGCATGCACCTTCTATCCGAATACCTTTCGGTTTTCTGGTATAGCGAGAGAGCTGGCGCTGCCGTCTATTAAAGTTTTTTACTCAAATCAAATTATTTATTTTATTACTAAATATTTTGATTTGAGTTTTTCTTTTTCCCCGGTAGTCACACTACTTAATACTATACACCGTGTTTTTTTTAATTCCGTTAAATTTAACAGGCTGCTTGGTGCGTTCATTGGTGCTACCTAGTATATAGCTTTTAGTCGAACTCGTAAAAAAAATGTTTTTTTTTGTTTTCATACATAATAAATAAAATGGTGAGTGTAAGAGAACCTTAAGAATAGCACAAAAGCTAATTTCAGGTGACTGACGGCACATGTCAAAATAAGTAGCATTAGGATGTACCTAATAAAGGTTGCAAAACACTTGTTCAGTCATTAAACTTATTTTTTTAATAACTCAATAACAGTAAGAGTATACTAGTTTCTTAGAGAAATTGATTATTTTTGACCTAAATAAGCTTCCCTTTAATTTAACGGAAATCAATAAAAACACGGTGTATAAATTTACTTAATTACAAACATTGGATGTCATATATCGAAGAAAAATATACCAAAAAGCTTTTTTTTTGTCTGCTATGGTCAAGATCACCTGAACAAGTTGGTTTTATGAAAAATTAGGCTACTTAAATCAGTAATTACTAATTAGTAGTCAATGTTTGTAAGAGGCCCATTTTTAGGAAAGGCTTTATTAACACGAGAAAAACACACGTTTGTTTAGTTTAAGTAGCATCATTTTGCATAAAACGAGCGTGACGCAGAGGACCGCAACCATGGCAATAGCAGACCGAAATTCAACTCTATAATATTTTTCACTACCTAATCTACCTACTCTTACAAAGTAAATGTATGTAGTGTCAACAAAACATGTATTAAAAGCAAACTTTACGCATTACAGAACGAAAATCAAGCAAAATATCACGCCCACCGCTCACTCTTGCGCTACGGCAGCTATCGAAAATCGAGAAAATCACGGGCCCGGTCGACCGCTCGCGATACGTCAGCGAAAGTCGAAAACACAAACACAACATCGAAAACCTACTCAAACATTGCAACGGTACACCGTTCTCCAATAAAACTTTATACGGATACATATGTGCCTATTGCAAGGAGACTTTCCCAGATCCTCAGGATTTAAGGACTCATACGGTATCAGAACATAAAGATTCAGAATTCTACGACACAAAAAGAATGGACAAAAACAATATGTCGGTAAAACTTGACATAACAGATCTTAAATGTAACATTTGCAACGGCAGATTCGAAGATGTAGCCTCATTGAAAAACCATTTGACGAAACAACACGATATTAAATTCCATGCAGATATAAATGATTATATAATGGAATTTAAGCTAACTGCGGGCGATATAATGTCATGCGCGCATTGTAATTCACAATTTGAAACATTCAAAATGCTTCTACAGCATATGAACGGGCATTACAGAAATTATATCTGTAATGTATGCGATATGGGTTTTATAAATAAGCATAGATTGAAAAACCACGAACGCACTCACGACCTAGGCACTTATAAGTGCGAATTTT
>JALPQI010023268.1:0-24941 GCA_025490895.1 Thaumatotibia leucotreta
AAATTAGCTAGGATGTAGGGTGGGTTTAGGGACAAGTTAGGATTTTATTACATATATTTATTTATGACACAAATAGACAAACCTGACATACTATTTGACAATTTATATTTTGCTCCTTGCTATTCTACTGGTAGTATTAAATATTGTGAGAAAACTAAAATGAATAACTCACAATATGTCGTAACGTTAGAAGCACTTTGTTTTTGAATATGAAAAGAAAATATTAATTTGCCCGTCTCTTAGCAGTGAGTACTAAGACTTCAGTCTATTTTCTATGGTTCTGTAATTTTCCAACACGACCTTAAGAATACAAGGTCATACCTACTATCACAAATCATACTAGTAACGGTATGTAATTTTCAATGAGTAATTTACCCAGGCTAGATCGCAGTAAGATCGTAGTTTATTTTGGTCTGAAAGTATGATACAAAATGGCTACACCTACAGTTTGGATAATATTATTTCATTGAAACCAATACAAGAAATGTATTGCAAAAATTACAGAATTCTGGATAACTAGAGTGGATCTAATACTTCTGCTCCTACCAGTATTTTGTTATGTTAAATGTCCCTTTGCAAATCCTCTCATACAAGACAAGAAATGTCACAAAATAATGACAGGAAGGACTAAAAGGTCATGTCATTATTAAGTTCCTTCAGAACTTTAGTGCCTTCAGCACGGGGGCGGAATCCTGACCTTGCAACTGGAAGATGGATACGGATGCTGCGGGGCGGGGCAGTATCTCTAACCCCCAAATAAAAATATTTTCAGCATAAAATTAACTATAACTTCTTTGTTTATATTGTGACATGTAATTGGACTATTTTTACATACTTTACAACATTCTATCTAGCTGACAAATTAACTATGACATAATTTACATCTGAATTTTACCTTACCTATATTCTGACATATTATTTCTTATTTTAAATGATTTCTTACACTTAGATTAAATATGCGTATTAAGATACTCAATTCTTACCTATATGCGAAAAGGATTTCGGTTACTGACAACGGACACAACGAAGGGTTTCTAAATACACACTAACGATCATTTGGCCAATTTACTGATCCAATTCAAGATATTAACTTTATTTATTCCGGTTTATTTGATTATTCATTATTAATTCAAAAAGCAGTATTAGAAGCAGGTAATTAGAATTTTAGATTTTCTTATTAGAATTTTCAGATTTTATTTTTAATATTCAGGTGACGTAGGTTAGGTGTTAAGAGCGTTATATTTATAGGGGGGGTTAGGTAATATAAAGGGGGGTGTGTTACAATTGGTGCCGTGACCAGGATATTTATAGTAAAAAAAAAATAGTTTATATTATTTTCATAATTAGTAATTTTGGTTTGATACGTCTTTTGTTACCTCGATATTAGTTTTGCTGTTATTGTTATATTACTAATGTTTCACCTGACTTCATTGATCTCAAAGTTTTTTTTTTTACGTTTTGTTGTTTTAGGTTTAATTTGTTCCATTTATATTTTAATTTTGAGTTGCATATATCTTGTTTTGGATCAAAATGTTGTTATAGTTGATTTGTTCAGACGGTCGATTATAACAACACAATTGTTGCCGTGTAAATGGATAGCATATTTAGGTATGGAGTTATAAGTTCATTAATTAAATAAAGTTTCATATTTATTCCGAAATAAATTCGTCAGTACGTGTACATTCAATGCCAAGTTAGTTATAGTTTTTACATGTGATTTACGCCATTAATTGTTATTTTTATATGTTTAAAAAATATGTATGTAGTTTTACCTTTTAGCATTTACTGAAAATAATTAAAATTTTATACACGGGGAGGCGTAACATATCAATTTTCTCAATTTGTTGGTAGTTTCCTAAAATAGTTAAAGTTTTATAGACGGGGAGGCGTAAACAGTAACTAAAAAAATAGTCTATCATTGAATATAAGTTTTATACGACTCTGATATTAATTTTCACTTATTCAAATAATGTACCTATAACTATTAATAGATTTGAACTTTCAAACTTGAAGTTATCGGGTACGGTTAGATTGTTTATAAAAACTCGTCGCGACGACCACTTGACTTATTTTGGGTCTGTTATTGTTTTTAGTCGTTCAAATCATTCGCTCATTGTACAAAAAAGTGTTACGCCGAACCACTTGAACACGACATGAGTACGTTTTGTGAATATGGTATCGCCCAATGAATTATTTGACTGTTTTAGTTTTTGTTTGTTATGGTACGTATACTCTTACTAGGAATTTGAATTCTAAAATATTTTGTTTTACATATTTGGCATTGGATTATAGGAAGTAGCGTATCGCGGTATTACATTAGGTATTTGTTTTACTAAAGTGGAGTGTTGGTCAAGTAGGTATTATTCCATACGGCTACTGTAGATTAAGTTAACGTATTTTTTATTGCATTTTATTTGATTTAAGTAGCCAGTAACAAATTACGAACGAATACATAAAAATAATTAACATGCACACATTAAATATTACACTTATATATTTTAATTTTACATATATTTATAATTTTACATTTCTAATTTTACAATAACTGTTCCCAGTAATTAAGCAGTTCCGTTTTTATGATTATATAGGTCAGTTTAATCTTTTAATATGTCTTGCAATTTGTTTTGGTAGATTATTTTTTATGAAACTTTGCATTATCAATATCAATACAACAACACATTTAAGGCAAACATAACAGCAAAGTTTTCAATCGTCAGTTGAGTGTTTTATTCTTTTTTTAACTTAAACTTATGCAAAAAAAAAACGGGTTTACAAATAGTGCGTTAAAAGTTGTTCAGTTATATTGAACAATGTTACTACAATAGTATACTTTCATTATTTGTTTGCTTAATTTGAAAGTAATTGTTAACACAAATCATGAGTGGTTTAAAACACTGTTCCAAGTAAGTTAACCAAAATAGAACAACGTTTTAGTTTGAGAAAAATATTTTTATATTATTTTTAGTCAGAAAATTCATTCAATATACACAGTGTATATTTACCTAAAGTGATGCGCGTGTGTTTCTATTTGCTAGAACGTACTGACATTTCAATCATCGAGTAATTTACAATAATGATAAATTAAGTAAATATGTGATTAATTTTACTGTTGTGGTATTGGTATATTCAGTCAATTCAGTGTAACGAAATATTCAAACTTGCCATTTTGTTAACTAGAAAAGTAATACTGTACAAGTAGGACTTTATTGTTTTATGGCTTTTAAAAATGTTGATACCTATCGTAGTAGACTAGTATACCTAATCCATTATGAATTGATAAATAATCATTAATACTACTATTACGGGATTCGTTTAGTACGTTTGTTAGTTTTATACAATTAATTCTAATGCTTTTACGGGCTCGCAGCTAACCTTATTGTAATATATTACGATTATTATGTATGTATGCGTAAATTTTTAGTAGATATAGTATTGATTTACCAACGGATAGTTAAACGATTCCTTTGTTTCGAAACGAATATTTTGAGCAAGCGACGTAATTATTTTTCTTACTCATTTAAAAAGTACTTAAATATTAATTCAAAAAAAAACATACGTAAATTTGTTCGTTAAACAGTTGTTTCAATTCTTATTTAAATATTATTCAACCAATAATTTTTATACAGAAAAATATCAAACTTTCATAGCGTATTACGAAAGTATACTTACTATATACTTTTAAATTTAACACGCGTTAAAACGAATACCTACTTTAATTTAATCATTCGCTATTTATAGTTTTAAATATTAGAAAAAAAAACAGTAATATTGTCCACTTTCTATCTGAATGGCATATTTTTGCGTTTGGTATATTGAAATTTTAGACTTTGACAAAAAAAAAATATTGTGTGACTATTACGTAATGAATTCGGTACTCTCATTTTTAATGTTCAATAATTAATACGTAAAATAAATAGAATTCAAAATAATGATTATGTTCAAAGTAATTTACAACAATGGGTTAATTCAAGTTACTTTTTTATTTTAAATAATACAAATTATACTTTATAACTTTATATTCATATTACATAAACTGATTAAATATTTTTTTTTGTGGGTTTATGTACTTTGAAGATTTGAGTGTTTATTATTAATGTACTGAGCTCTCCATATATTTTTTGTGTGTAGTAATTGAACTCGTAGTGTATTTTTTTTTAATCATTAAATGACAGACTATTTACACTTCGTATATATTTTAGTATTTTTCAATATTATTTGGATAAAAAAAAAATTGCAACATTACTTAAATGTATTAATCGTATGTTTGCTAACAGTAAATTTGTTTCATAAAATTTTCGCATTATTCAAGTATTTTTGTTGCTCTTATTAATTTTTTTAGCAAAAATTATTGTTAGACATTCAGGGATGTGTGAAAAAAAAGAATGAAGACGAATAAATATGACGAATGTTACACTACAAGTTAGTGTAAATTAGTAATGCATGTTTTTTTTATAAAGGGCCCTGAGGAAATAACATTAATAATACATACTTTTTTAATATTCTGACTGGAACACTACACTACACAAGCGAGGTAATACGGTTGTTTGGAGTTAGGTTAGGCTCGAAAAAAAATAGAGCACATTTGCAGATTTATACCTGCCGCCATATTATCTCCACACTACACACAACATCGGTACAGAAACTCACACACCCGTCATTAATGGGACGTCATAGTACTTTCATCATATGGAAAAGCATAATGCGAAGTGAGTTTAGAAAAATACTTCATAACGACAAGTAATACTTCACTCATTTCGAATCTATTTAAAGATTAGTTGTGCTTTTTCATTGGACAGTACTATTTTCTAGTTTTATTTTAATCATTTAATGATACTTAACTTACTTCATTTTGCTGCTTCGTTGTAGAAGCGTAGGGTTAAGTAATGCTTAATCTTTTGTATTAACGTCCCGTTAACGATATACATGCCCCAGACTAGGAAAGGCTTTTTGAAGATTTAAGTCGCGTGTTACGATGTTGGAATTAAATCTTTCAAAGATTGTAACTCCTCGAGTGGTATCATATACTCCTTGGCAAAAAGGTTCAATTTTGTCTTAATTAGGGATACGTTTGAATCCTTTCTTGGTCGGCAGGCGCGAATTGGATGCTAACCTAGTCGATACAAGTCGGAAGCTCTCGTATGTATCACTCGGATCGGTAGAAGACTAGCACAACTTCTATTTTCTTTTTGAGGCAAGGTTGACTGGTTGCGTTTTTGATTGTTTATTTCTAATATGACTGAACTTCTAAACTTATTCTTTCAGAAATGTTCATTCTTCAGTTTGGTTTAAACACACACTACACATAGCCGAAACAAAAAAAAAAGGCTAACACAGAAGGGAAGAATGTTAAAAAGGTTCTTATTAGTATTTAACCGATTATTTTAATAACGTTTGTTTCTTTAATTTGATTTCTTATTTCTTTTGCCTATTTCGAAAATTTACTTTCGCAAATATATGATCTATATATTTAAGCTACAGCAAATTTTGGGAGGCGATTGTAACATGTCAAAGGGCCCCTTTCCATGTTAGCAGTATATGAAACATAATAGTAATCTTTTTTAAAGTCGGTTAAATTCCACTGTTGAGTCACACGGCAATTGTAATAACCAAATTCTTTCTCATAACACAAGTACGCCTTATCGTTTGAAATTCTAGATGAGTTCTTGGAGAGCTTAGTGGTTTATAGTAAACCAATTTCTTAAGACACTTAATTAATAGAATAATTTGAACTTTATTTCAATGTCATAGAGCTTGTACCGTATAAGTTTTTGCCTGAAAATCAGTTTGGTTTCTCGAGTGTCACATGATACGTAAAAAGAATGCCGCACGCAAAAAATATTCGTTGCAAAACTGAACCATATTATAAAGTATTAAAAAAGGGCGGCCTCTACACTTACGTTCATATAGAAAAACTAAAATGTTTAAAATAAAAACTATGGAGTCAAGCCCAATAGGCGTTTATAACTAGATGTGTTCACACCCATTGATCAGGTCAAATTGGACTTTATTATAATTAAGGGATAAGATTTAATTTGTGTAAAGTTTAAACGAAATTATGAAATTCAGTATGGGTTTTCAAAATACCAATGGCATGCAAGATGACGTGAGTAGGGAAGTAGGGAAGGGGTAGTTTAAAAGCGTGTGCACGAGCAAATTCGGGATGGAGGATCGGTCTCTGATCGGTTTTTGGCTTCTTGCGGAACGTTGGACGAAGTTCTCATAGTGCAGGTTTAGGTCATTCTAGGTTACCTGTATTATGTCCTGAAACATGGATTTTGCTAGTATCTTGTGATTCTAGTGAGGTCTGGTTTTGGACATGGTATAGGGAAACTAGTTGTGGGGTTTCGTTTTGTTATTTTAAATAATTTTGTGTTAAATTTTGTGATTTTAATTATTTCATTACTTGTTCTTTTGTGGTCCAGAATAACGCTAGTGTTTAATATTTTAAAGCAGTGTAAAGTTTTGTTTCGTGCGTAGAGTTGTTTTTAATTTTAGTAGATAGTAGCTATCTTGGTTGTTTATTGATTTGTGCCCAGGCAAGTGCTAATATTTTAGAATATTGGTGAAGTTTAGGCTACAAATCAATAGGCTATTAAAAGTTGTAAATTCTTGTTTTTTTACTTTAGTGCCATTCATTAATTGTTTTCAATATGTGAAGTTTTTGGTTTGGATTATTTTAGTGATATTTAGCACTTTAATGATCTAGATTGGAAGTGTCACATATTATAGTTATTTAGTGATTAGTGTTTTGAATTATTTTGGGATAGGGAGAACTAGTTCAATCCAGCACAGTTTGCTGGGCAATTAGAGAGAAAGAACAGGTACCAGAACGGTGACAACGTCGGTTCTTGCTTTCTAATTAGCGTTCTTTAGTTTAGTGTTGTAAATATCTGGTGGGTCCAGACAGTTACCAGCATTTATTGAGACTGGTGTTTTACCCCTAAGTGCCGGATGATTTGGAAAGTCAAACTCTGATTTTCTAAATTAGCCAGTTGCTTAGTCCTTTTTATCTATATATTTATATATTCACATTTATTCGTCAGTTTGTTCCTTTTCTGTCCCAATCCCTATCGAGAAGGAACAAACAGCACACGGGAAAATAGGGTGTTAGTCTAATGGAGTTTTCCCATCCGAAGTAGGTAGCTTTAGCCTAGAATTTCCCATTGCACATCGGGAAATTACGCGTGTAAATTAAATGTGCACCACGGGGTGCTAGCTTGCAAATATTTCGGTAGAATAGTTGGATAGTGTAGCTGTTAGGGCTAGGAATATTATAGGCGTAGGTTTTGTAGGATTCAATTGATTTTCTAATTTTTGAGATGTATGAGCCATTACATATTTTCATTAGTTAGCTAGGTTCCGGTACATAATTATATGGCTTTTTAATTTGTTTACGTAAATTAATTACGGGTTTATGGGTTACATTTTAATGTACAATTAGCTAGGATGTAGGGTGGGTTTAGGGACAAGTTAGGATTTTATTACATATATTTATTTATGACACAAATAGACAAACCTGACATACTATTTGACAATTTATATTTTGCTCCTTGCTATTCTACTGGTAGTATTAAATATTGTGAGAAAACTAAAATGAATAACTCACAATATGTCGTAACGTTAGAAGCACTTTGTTTTTGAATATGAAAAGAAAATATTAATTTGCCCGTCTCTTAGCAGTGAGTACTAAGACTTCAGTCTATTTTCTATGGTTCTGTAATTTTCCAACACGACCTTAAGAATACAAGGTCATACCTACTATCACAAATCATACTAGTAACGGTATGTAATTTTCAATGAGTAATTTACCCAGGCTAGATCGCAGTAAGATCGTAGTTTATTTTGGTCTGAAAGTATGATACAAAATGGCTACACCTACAGTTTGGATAATATTATTTCATTGAAACCAATACAAGAAATGTATTGCAAAAATTACAGAATTCTGGATAACTAGAGTGGATCTAATACTTCTGCTCCTACCAGTATTTTGTTATGTTAAATGTCCCTTTGCAAATCCTCTCATACAAGACAAGAAATGTCACAAAATAATGACAGGAAGGACTAAAAGGTCATGTCATTATTAAGTTCCTTCAGAACTTTAGTGCCTTCAGCACGGGGGCGGAATCCTGACCTTGCAACTGGAAGATGGATACGGATGCTGCGGGGCGGGGCAGTATCTCTAACCCCCAAATAAAAATATTTTCAGCATAAAATTAACTATAACTTCTTTGTTTATATTGTGACATGTAATTGGACTAGTTTTACATACTTTACAACATTCTATCTAGCTGACAAATTAACTATGACATAATTTACATCTGAATTTTACCTTACCTATATTCTGACATATTATTTCTTATTTTAAATGATTTCTTACACTTAGATTAAATATGCGTATTAAGATACTCAATTCTTACCTATATGCGAAAAGGATTTCGGTTACTGACAACGGACACAACGAAGGGTTTCTAAATACACACTAACGATCATTTGGCCAATTTACTGATCCAATTCAAGATATTAACTTTATTTATTCCGGTTTATTTGATTATTCATTATTAATTCAAAAAGCAGTATTAGAAGCAGGTAATTAGAATTTTAGATTTTCTTATTAGAATTTTCAGATTTTATTTTTAATATTCAGGTGACGTAGGTTAGGTGTTAAGAGCGTTATATTTATAGGGGGGGTTAGGTAATATAAAGGGGGGTGTGTTACACTACACACAACACTCACAACATCCAATGACTTTAAAATGGATGTTTTACCACGCTTACATTTGTAAATCACGGGATTCCACGCGGACGAGATTCCTTGCCCCTCATTTTGATGAAAATTCCGATGTGTCTGAATTTCAATAGCTTCACGTACTTTTCGGCTATGATATATACGCTCGGTTGAGAGAACTTTCGAGCTATGGAGCTCAATCCAGTGGTTAGGTCCGGACTCCAACAAATGCTCGGCCACAGCAGACTTATTTGTTTGACGCTTTTTAACAGCCCGGAGTGTGGTATGGTAAAATATCCTTAGGCGACCTTAGATGCCCTGCCACCTTTGATAACGGCAAAAATGCTGGTCGCCTTGCAATGCTTTTTGCCTTATGTCAGGGGTGTAACGGACAAAATAGGTACGCTTTTGAATAAGTATTCCATACCAATCGTTTATTTATTTTTTGTTTTTAAACTTTATTGCACAAAATGAAAGTACAAATGGCGGACTTAATGCCTTAAGGCATTCTCTACCAGTCAACCACTGGGCCAAAAAGAGAGGTTTGATAGGTGCAGGCAAGAAAATCGTAAAAAAAAGTCACAACTATTACAGTCTTCATTCAGATACTTAATAGACTTACACATATACTTCATACCATACACATACATATACAGGGTGTTTGTTGTCGTTAGCCAAATTTGGATATGTCATTCGCGATCACCAGTACACAACATTTTTGAAAAAAAAAGTGACACTTTTTTTTAGTTTTTTATCCGGTAAAAATATAATTTGTGGTCACTAGGCAAGTTTGTTTCAATCCGTGCGATTCGATGGCAGACAAAAGGGTAGCAGGTTTGAGTAGTCAAGTCTTAGCCAATCAGGAGTTCATCACAAGCACCGATCAGCCGACGTCACTCACCCCACCATCGGTACTAAACAATGAATAAAATGTCCTAACTACATGCACACACGATTGTTATTTGATTAAAACTGCCCAAGCGCATACCTACCTGTGCCTGCTCGTCGTCATCAACAATTCAATTTGCTTAGAGAGTGCATTAGAATCGATATCTGAGGTAAACCAGTACGCGTTTGTATGACGGAACATTTTAAGTTACTCCGTTCTTGAGGTCAAATTATGCTGGCTCGGCTGATCGCAAGATGCCATGTGCCATTTGTACAGCTCTCTGTAAACAAAGAAGGAGTGCGCTTGTTGCGAGTTGCGCGTGAACGCGCTCGAGTCAAACTACCCTCAGATCGGCGCGCAACTCAAAATACCCTCACTATTAGTACTGTATGCGATAGACTGATAATGCTGTCTCGTTTGATTTACCTGCAAGTTAAGCTCCACCTCCATTCCCCACCACGCGTAGGAAACTTGTTACGTACGTTATAACGCATTGAATTAGTTACCTTATGCGGGTTAATTAAAGTTGCAAACTCAAACACCCTTTCCAATCTGATTTGGCAGTTATGAGATGGTGGGGCAGTAGGTACGCAAAGTAAGCAAGTGATCATAGTGACCAAACATTCGTTAGATAATGGGATTTAAAAAAAAATCTATAACAAAAAGGATAATGAATAATGGATTATTTTTGTTTTACCAAATATTTTTTTACGCCTTTATCCAACACATATTGCAATATGGCTAATGATATAAAAAAAACACCCTGTATACATACAAGTGTACCCACAATGAAATACCAAGAAGATTATTAGTCACGCAACTTTGACAACAGATGCTTGCGAAGCATGTGCTTGAAGGAGAGTTTACTCTGAGCTTTCCTTATAACGAGAAGAAGGCCATTCCAAAGGCGTATTGTCTGAAGAGTGAAAGAATTCGTCATAAAACCGGTACGATGAAGGGGAATAAGGAGCTTAAGGCTGCGGGAGGTACGGAGATCACTACCGGGGCGAGAACAACCAAATTTAAAATTAGACTTGAGATATTCAGGTGTGTGAGGGTCAAAAAGAAGGGAATATAGGGTACATAAAAGTCGGAGGGATCTACGTTCTCTTATGGGAAGCCAGTTCAGCTGCTTGTGGTAAACAGATACGTGGTCATACTTCCGAAGACCATAAATGAACCGAATACAGTTGTTGAGCAGCCTGTCTAGTTTAATGAGCGATGATTGAACGAGATTCGAGTAGCACACATCAGCATAATCGATTACAGGAAGGACAAGAGCTTGTGCGAGAAGGATCTCAGTGCTTACTGGTAGGAAATTCTTGAACCTGTAGAGCGATCTCAATGTGTTCGTCACTCTACGGCCCACATCGGCGACCTGGGGCTCCCACGTAAGGCCACTATCTAATATCAGGCCCAGGCTCTTCACAGTAGGCGATAGCGGAATAACTACATTTTCAAACCTGCTACGTTAGGTAAATCCATCAAAGCGAGCATGCGGGGACTCCCAAGCACGATTGCTTGACACTTTGATGGATTCACCGCAATACCAAAAGAACGTGACCATGCAGAGAGGCGGTTTAAATTACAGTTCATGGTCGACACTGCACGATCAATATCTTTAATATTTGCCTGGGTGTAAAGTTGCAAGTCGTCAGCATACAGATGGTAAGAGCAGTCAAAGTTAGGCGTGACCATATTAATAAAAATAGAAAAGAGTAGAGGAGAAAGAATGCCGCCCTGTGGGACTCCGGAAGGCAGATCACACCAGTCAGAATAACTTTGTTTACATGCCGTTATCAAAGGTGGCAGGGCATCTAAGGTCGCCTAAGGATATTTTACCTTACCACACACCGGGCTGTTAAAAAGCGTGGACGCGAAGATCTGCGCGTTTAAAGAAAATATGAAACATACATAGGGGCTGAACACATAATAAAATAAATACTCTCCTTTTGGCAGTCGTGTAATAAGCAGAGTCATGAACATTTGTTTTGACTAAATAAATAAACATAAAACACATGAATGTCAACATAAAACACGTTAATTAAAATGCGAAAATTGTGCAGATTAAAGTGATGCATTTTTTGTAAAATAACTGATTGATATTGCTTCCGGCCGAAATTTAATCCAGCGTTCTCATTAGGATAAACCGTTTTTTTTTATTTACGTGTAGGTATTTATGTACTGTGTCAGGCAGGCTTCCAAATGTCCCTGACAATAATTACATCGTTCGTACTTATTTCTATTACATTGGATTTGTCGCTTTCGGTCTGGTCCTGTCCGAATCATTATTGCCCTTAGCAAATAGTCTTTTCAGTAATTAACTTTAGTTTATTTATTTAAGAACAGTTTTCCGTCGTGTCTTTATATTGAATACCTACAGCCAAATACAAAATGAGGTGTACACAAAAATGCTCAAAAATATGTCCCAGTGCACTCTAATTCTGTATATTAATAAGAATGAAGTAACATATTTATGAGCGGATTCTTTCGATACTTATTTTTGCACTGGACTGTACACGGTATTTCATGAGCCACTACATAAGTATACTGTAAATATATATACAAATTACATGTTTAAGTATATGTATGAAGAGAAAACTCGAAATGTTCTACATCGCACTATTGAAGTTTTTCTTCGAAGCCTAAGACGTGACATGACTGTCACAGCTTAGTTGACACATCTTCTTGACCGCTAAGTGTGTATGAAACAGATACATTGTACAAACCCGCTTGTGGTCAAGGGGTAAAATGCACGGCTGCTACGCCAGCGGTCGTGGGTTCAAGCCCCGGCTCGTACCGATGAGTTTTTCAAATAACTTATGTACGATATATCATTTGATATACAGTAAGTACCGGTCAAAAGTTTAAGTTCACTCCATGATTTCGATACAAAATACACTTTTGGGGGATTCTTTTTTCAGTGTTAACAACAAAATTTCAAGATCTATTTAATATTAATTTCCCATAGAAACTGAACAATTTTATACATTAGATCCGATAATAATTCATAGGCAAACGAATTTTCATGATGACATGACTGCCAAAAGCTGCCACCAGCTGCCTCAGTTGTTCAAACTGTTCGAAAGTAACGGTCAATTAAAAAGAAATAGCTCAATAATCATTCACATATTACTTTAAACAAGTGTCGAGTGCTGGAAAAATGATGATGACCCAAAGACTCGATTTCATATCAAAATCGTGGTGTGAACCTAAAATTTTGTCCAGTACCTACTGTACACAAAGTGCTTTACGGTGTAGGAAAACATCGTGAGGGAACCTGCATACATCTGCGACGAAATTCAAGGATGTATGAGAAGTTCCCAACAAGTATTGGGCCAGCGTTGCGGAGAATGGCCGGGGGTCGGGGGGGCCAAGCCCCCCGCAAGGGGGGCTCGGGGGGCGAAGCCCCCCACATTAAAAAAGAACATATTGTAGTTCCCCCACCCTAACCTGGATAGGTTTGTTAGGTACCTTTCATCCCTTAGAGCAGAAATAGAAGCCCCGCGCAGCGGGGCTTCGTCGACCGGTTCCCAGAAGCCCATTTTTTCAAACGCTTGTAATTTTTAATAATATAGCTAGTACTTATTTGAAAAAACTGATAATTACTGATGGCGTTTGAATATTCCATTAAATAATATTATTGCACTTAATAATATGGCCAACAATTAATATGGCAACAATTGCTTCTGGCATTTGAATATTCTATTAAACCATATTATTGCACTTAATAATATGGAAAAGAAATAGGATGGCATTGTATGATTATGGAAGGTAATATTCGGGTAAACAAGCAGTATATCATACAATTTTTATGGTAAACAAATCATTCGGGCAAATTCGGGCAAGTTAGATTCGGGCATATGAATATTATGTTAAATAACTGTCGGGCAAACAATAGACAACCCTGAAGAGGCTTTAAATATACTAAATATACTTCAAATTATTTCAGGCATTTATTAACCAACAAGAATACAAATATAATCAACATTTTGTATTTCAAACTTAACATATTTATTAACTTGTTATATTTTCGATTACAAAACTAAGTATCCTTCAGGATATGAGATTACAAAATTAAAGAACATTAATATTAATCTTTTTATTATAAAAAAATAAAATTAAGCAATCAAAAATGCTATTAAACTATCTAATTTGGTTACAAATAAGATATTTTTGTAAAATTACATGCTTTTAAAATAACCATTCTTGTCTGCCGTCGACACACAATTTGTTTGAACATTCAAATTCAAAGCAATTTTCTAGTCCCGCGGAAGACGCTGATTATTTGCACGACGCTCTTAATAAGGTCTCACTATTTTTTCGGCCAGTTTCTTCATAAATTTGAACCTTTTTTTTCAAAACTGTGTCAAACTATTTATATGAAAGTAACAATTATTATGAAATTTAAATAACACAACCACAACCAACTACGCGCGGTCCCTGAGAACTTTAAAAATGTATCGTAACCACCTACATGCGGTCTCACAGACCGCCGATGCTAGTTTATTACTCACCAAATCCAACTATTTATATCTTCCGTAATGAAAGGTTCCCCGACTGCAATCGAAACAAAATATAGTAAGTAATAAGACGAGCGCCTATTATGTAGACACGCTCACAAGAATTAACCTGAAGAAGGAATTATTTGTTACTTTTCAGTTCGCATAAAACGGCAGTCGTGTTTTTTAATTTTTTAATTATTTTATTTATTTCAGGTTCATTATTGTGAGCGTATCTACATAAGTATAGGCGCTTGTCTTATTACTTACAATTAAATATTTTGTTTCGATTGCAGTCGGGGAACCTTTCATTACGGAAAATATAAATATATGGAGGTTCCCCGACTGCAATTGAAACAAAATATAGTAAGTAATAAGACAAGCGCCTATACTTATGTAGATACGCTCACAATAATGAACCTGAAAAAAGAATTAGGTATTTGTTACTTTTCAGTTCGCTTAAAACGGCAGTCGTGTTTTTTTAATTTTTTTATTATTTTAATTATTAGTTGCGATCATTCTATACTTATTGCTAATGATGGTAAGCGGTCACCGTAGCTTATGCTTGCCTACAACACCAAGTGAAGATTATTTCAGGATTAGGCATACTTGCAATCCTGGTTATGATTAGATATGATATCTAGTTCCTTGATGGAAAATTGAGTTTAATCTCAGTCTGTTGAGTATACAGGCCATTACAGGCTATAACTAAAATACTTACTAATCGTTTAATCATTTAAAAGAGTATTAAGTAATTAAACTTATTAGGAAACATTACATAATACTCTTGAACGGTGGACCATTATTGGGTTACACGCCGTAGATTTTTAAAGGTATTACTGTCCTGCTAATTCGAAAAGCGCTATCTCAAAAATATATATTATGAATTTGAAAATGGAACTGTGCATATATAATTGAAAGTACATATTAGAAGTTCATTTCATTTTCAGATAGCACTAGTCTGCTTAGTAGAATAGTATACGGGCTGTGAAAATAAACAAAAAATAGGTTTTTATACGTTTATTATACGAAACAAAAACACATAATTATAAGCCATTAAGTAGGTATATGACTTTCACAAGAGTTCAATACAAAGGATACATTAAATATTTCTAACATAAAAATACTTAAGATTATTATTCTCATATTTACTTCGGAATCTACAAAAAGGAACTATTTCCCCATGCCATAGTCGAAACTTTATCTGATAAAATGAGTCGTTTATCATCTTTGTTATATAATGCAACTTTATTAACCATCTGAGTACATGTAGATTTCATGTTTGATGGTTTTGAATAAACTATTTTTTTTTCGAATGATTTTATCATTTAACAGTATATCTTTGTAATTATGTAGAGTCAAATCTATGATGGCCCCAGTTTTAGTACCTTTTGCTTTTTTGATGAGCTGTTTTTTAACTTCCAGGTGGTTACTAGTAATAGAATACAACTTAGACCTCAATCCTACAAATTCTTTTATAAGTGGTCCTTCGAACTCATCTTTGAATAGCCCAGGAGTTTTTTATTCCGCAAAGGAATCTGAAAATCATTTGATGGACTGTAATTACTTGTATCAAAAAAATCCATGAAATGTTTTCGTAGGTCCCGGTAAAAGTCTCTAGTTTTAATTTCGTAAATGAAACTGTCAGTGTCAGTATCACAAAGACTAACGCGATCACCGTAGTGGGGTTTCATTACCGAGTAGTGAAATTTATACATATGGTTTTTTGATAGTTCTAATACTGAAAATCCTATGTAAATGGGTTTATCTAATACAACCCTTTCTGGCTGCATTTGGATGGCTACCAAGTTATCAGTTAGCACTGTAGCGCTATGAAAATAAGGTCTAGCTATTAAAGTACTGGCAGAAGTAACCTTTTTAGTTGTGTTTCGTTTGACATAAGTCATAACGTTTACACGTCGTTTACTATCTTCGAGAGTTTTCCCGAATACAGAATTGTTCATTAATTTGAAATTGAGTTTTCGCATTTTTTCTCAACTCTGTATTTAAGTCTATGTATTCCTTTAGAAAATAATTTTGTTTAAACTTAAGTACGCGGTGTATTTTGGTAATAACCAAACCGTTCCTTAAACACGTTTTTAGATGCACGTAATGAATAACATACTCATATTTATCAAACAAATTAGGAATTAGTTTTGTAGTTTTTCCTCCCGGAGGAACAGACTTTTCGGCACAAAAAGGGTAATCGTTATGAGCATGATGTAAATATTTAGGATAAAACAAATCGACCTCTAGTATATACCCAAATTCAGCGTCGTCAGAAACCGACATAATATCCAATTTGGAAATTTAAATAACATCCAAAAATCTAAAATCTGACACGGGCAGTGATTGTGACATTGCATACCCGTACATATTATTGCAATCAATATATATGACAAACGAATCAGGGGATTTGTCATCGTAAGTGTCCAAACACATACAAATTCCTCCTCGAATCCCTTTTTGAATAAAGCGAATGATTTCTAGGTCTGATATTAGCTCCAATTTGATACCAGTCTTTAATAATATCGCATCGAATGAAAGACTAGGAAAGGTTAAGTAGAATGCGGGATCTAGTCGGTAACTGATTTTACAATTTCTCCGAAAATTGTCAAAGATGTCTGATAAAAGTAACACGTCTGTTTTAAGGTATAAGTCAGTGTATTCACCAATATTTTTTAAATTAAATGTATCCCATACAGTTTTCGCATGCCTATAATCTTTATCATCTATGTCCTCTGAAGTTAATGAGTTAAAAAATAAATCTTTTGAAGGTAATTCAGTCTCGGTAAATGTATCCCAACATGTTATATAGTCATAAGGATATACACCTTTTCTAATCAACAAGTTAAATTTGATTTCATCAGGAAAAAATAACCGTAAGTGAAAAAAGTCTGACCTATCAAGTCCCTTTGCTAATTTTTCTAAACTAGTATCTAGGAATTTAAATGAATCTACGAATCGTATTCGTACATACTGATCGTCATGCATCTTTAAGAACTTACTGAATGATATCTAGTTTTCTTTATTCTTAGGAATTATTTGCACTGAACCTGAGTTTCAAAGTCGCTATAAATTACAAAAGGAACATCATAGATAGATAGATATATGCAGACTATAGATAGATGCAGACTTTATTGAAACATGCCATGACAATATGTAAACTTAACTAATTACAAACTATTAACTAATTACTAACTAGTAACTAATTACTAACTAATTTATTGTCACGACATCGTAACAAAAAGGCGCCGACTCAGCATTTGCTACAGCATTGCTGCTGCGGCGCTGGTATTCTGCCGGAACCTAGCAGTGTGCGCGCAGCGCAGATACACTGTGTCCAATAAGTCGTAACACGAGTTATAATGATAATGTATAAGATTTAAACAAAACAAAAAGAAATCTATTAATTTACAGGCAACCTATTTCACACCTAACAACTTGCTGTTTTAAAGTTTATTTAAACTATATCTTAACTAGGAAGCCTTAGGTACCTGCCTGTTTTTGGAGAGTCATTAAATGCGATTTAAACTTACGTTTAAAATATGTTTTTGAACAGTTTATGTCACGAATTGGTGGAGGAATATTGTTCCAACACTTTGAGGCTAAATACCTAAAGCTTCCTCGAAAAGCAGCAGTCCTGTGCTTGTACGGAACTAGAACACTTGCTCTTGTAGAGCGATGATTAATTGCCATGGACGACCATTTCAATTTTTCATACAAATAAATCGGGCTACCAGTCTTAATAATATCAAACAGTAAACTAGCAAACAAATATTCCCTACGATGAGAAATGTTTAACATGTTACCTTTATTCAAATGAGGAGTGATATGAGAACGAGGAGGCACAGGAAAACAAAATCTTACACAAGCGTTTTGCACCCTCTGTAATATCTTGTGGGTCTTAGCTAGTAAACAGGAGCCAAATGATGTGCAACAATAATTTAACTTAGCAAGAATGAGAGTGTCACAGAGGAGAATTCTTAGATCAACGTCGAGGTATTGGCGTATTTTATACAAAATTTTTAGTCTATAAAAGCAATTGCGTGCAAGTTTAGCTACATGGTTTTGGAACTGCAAAGTAGATTCCATAAGAACACCAAAATTTCGGGCTTCTTGAACCAGTTCAACTTCTTCGCCAAGAATAGTTATTTTAGGAGAATGATTTAGCTTTTTAATTGCTACGTCAGTGTCTGCCGGCTTAAAAGATATATAGACCTGCAGGTCATCAGCATACAAGTGATATTTACAATTTTGAATGGTCTTGCTAATATCAGTTGAATAGATTATAAAAAGCAAAGGGCCCAAAATGGAGCCTTGCGGGACGCCTCTGTTAACAGCTTCTAAATCCAAAACCTGATCACTATCCAAACTCACCTGTTGCCGCCGGCCTGTAAGGTAGTTTTTGAACCATTTCAAAGCCGAATCAGAAAAACCATAGTATTTTAGCTTCGACAATAAAATAGATACATTTATCGTATCAAATGCTCTAGACAAATCAAGCAATGTTAAGGCAGTAGCCATGCCATTGTCCTGGGCAGATAAGATCTCATCAATTACGTCATGTAGAGCAGTATTTGTACTATGACCTTTCCTGAAACCCGATTGCCTAGTAGGCAAAATATCATTTAGCTCGAGAAACGACATGAGTTGATTGTAAACGACCTTTTCCAGTATTTTTGAAAGATAAGGTAATAAACTAATGGGTCTTAGATCTTTCAGTTCATGGGGGTTGTTGTTTTTCGCAATTGGTCTAACAATTGCAGTCTTCCATAATTGAGGGAAAGTTGACGTTTGAATAGACGTATTGATGATATGTACTATATATTTAAGAGTAAAAGGTAGGGTTAAGAGGATCATGTCAGCAGAAATACCGTCACATCCATGCGCATTAGATTTAATACATAGTATCGCTCATAATTTTTAAATTGAAGATATGTACCTTTTTCTGGGAGTACAGTAGCAATTCCACTACAGGTATGCCTTTCAAACTTGTCCAGTGATGGAAAAAATAAGAGGAAATCTTCGCAAAAGGAAAGTTTACCATGATGTTTAGTTATTTGCGAACGAACCAATCGAGGTAAATTATTTATCAAAACGTTAATTTTCTTTTTTTCTTTTGTATTGAGATCTATAAAAAGGACCTGCAACTGTGCGGTTGTCAATTAAAGAGTACACATTAATACTTAAATCAACATTATTTTGCTCAAATATACAAATATCTGACAAAGTCATGGGAAAACTGATGCCATCAATATTCAACACATCCATGAAGTCGTACGCTCTTTATGATTTGTAGATGGATAAAGAGCTGCAACAATACTCCACAGTAAACAAAAGTCATCTTTATTTTGTATATTTATACACACTTTCTTGTTTTTAATAATATATGCTTAGGCAAATCTATGTAAGAGGATCCTTTCAAGGGTTGTTATTTATTAACGTTAATCTCTAAATATAAATTGGATAAGAAAGTCCATCCGCTATCACGCTCTTCAAAATCTTCCATCCTCTTTTTAAATCAGTTATTACTTTTTGGTACAACCCAGAAAAAATATAGTTTTGATGTACTGTAAAGTTTTTATTTATTTAATCTTTATTGCACAATAAATAAAGTACAAAAGGCGGACTTAATGCCATAAGGCATTCTCTACCAGTCAACCATTAGGCCAAATAGAAATTAAAAGTATTGGTGCGGTGAAAGACACAAGTAAAAGAAAATTAAAACAGCAAACAAAAAAATACTACAATACATGTTGAGAAATATGAATACACAATAAAAACAAATATATACAATTATCAAATATTTAAATACATACAAAGAATATAGTATACATACATACATACCATAAGTACCCGCTACTAAACTACTACGAATCCTATTTACGAGACTCTTCCAATAAATCCTTACGCAACTGACGCTTGAACAAATGCTTGGACTGAGCCTGCCGAATTTCCAAAGGGAGATCATTCCATAGACGGATCGCGTGTACGACAAAGGAGTTGGACATAGATCCGGATCGATGCTGAGGAACATAGAGTATGAGTTTACGGGAGGAACGGAGCTCACGGCCCGGCTGCGCAGTAACAAATCGGAATTTTGAACGCAGGTACTCTGGCGCTGCCGGGTCGAACAAAACACTGTATAGCGTACACAGGATCCGCAGACTTCGACGCTCTCGAATACGGAGCCAATTGAGTTTCTCACGAAAGTAAGATACATGATCATACTTCCGGAGGCCAAATATGAATCGTATGCAATTATTTAGGAGCCTATCGAGCCTGTCCAAAAGTGCTTGTGAAATGTTAGTGAGACACACATCCCCGTAATCGATGACAGGCAGCACTAAGGCCTGTATCAGCAGAGTCTTTGTATTTACTGGCAGAAAATGTTTAAACCTATACAACGATCTTAGGGTGTACGTTACTCTACGACACAAATCGGAAACCATGGGCTCCCACGTTAAACCACGGTCAATGATAAGCCCCAAATTTTTCACGCTCGACGAAACCGGTATCGCAGTACCCTCAAACAGGATAGGTCTTATGCGAATATTATCTGAGAAAATGGCAGATCGAGGACTTCCTAGGGTGATAGCCTGACACTTGGACGGGTTAACAGCAATGCCAAAGTCAGTTGACCAGGCGGAAATGCGATCGAGGTCCCGATTAATCTCCGATATACCGCTATCGACATCGTCTATTCTTACCTGAGTATATAGCTGCAGGTCGTCGGCGTAAAGATGAAAGGAGCATTTGAGGAGAGGAGTAATTAGGTTGATAAAAACCGAGAATAGCAAAGGTGAAAGGATTCCACCCTGGGGAACACCGGAAGACAGATCACACCAATCAGAGAGTGAACGATTAGCACGAACCCTCTGACGGCGACCACACAGGTAAGAAGAAAACCATTCAGCCGCTGATGATGAGATACTTAAGTGGTCAAGGGCAGCAAGAAGCAGATCGTGATTCACTGCATTAAATGCGTTCGAGAAATCAATTAGGACCATAATTGTAACGAGAGAGGATTCAATGCCCAACCTCACATCTTCGATAACTTTAAGTAGGGCTGTAGAAGTACTATGTCCTGGTCGAAAGCCTGATTGGAGTGGGGAGAGAATAAAGTTAGCGGAGATGTGGGTAGACAATTGTTTATGCACAATAGCTTCAAGTACCTTCGATAAAAATGGGAGAATTGAAATAGGGCGAAACTCTTTGGGCATTGAGGGGTTGGGGACTTTTGGAAGTGGGATAACGAAAGCACTACGCCACGAAGAGGGAAATACACCGGAACAAAGGGAGAAGTTAACAATAATGGGTAATAATAGGAACAATACATTCCAGGATACGCAATATCATAGTCCTACTTATCTCATCATGCCCAACTGCATTTGTTTTGACAGAAAGTATCACTTTTCGTATCTCATCATCAGAGACTGGTGCCAAAGAAAATATAGTTTTAGAAGGAGAGGGAAGAGCACGTATGTACGATACACTTTTAGACGTAGAAGCGGGATTTAAAGCAGAACCTTTAGAAAAGTGAACGTTTAAGTCGTACAATGAGATGGATGAAAAGTTACCCACATCGCTAGCAGACTTCCCCACACCGATGGACTTAAGGAATTTCCACACGTCTGCAGGTGAACTCGGGACAACATTTTCGTGAATGTATTTACGTTTTGTATCTCTAATGATCTTGTTACACCGATTCCTGAGCAATTTAAAAGAAACCCAGTTTTCTTCGCAGCGATCGAGTTTGTATTTGCGAAACGCCAGATCACGCCTCGTCATTGCGATACGGACCGCTCTAGTAATCCAAGGCGCGGGCGGGCGCTAAACTTTGACGTTTCTAACGGGCGCGTGCTTGTCAAATAATTTTAAGACAGCCGTGTTAAGCGCAGTCACCGCCTCGTCAACAGTTGATGCTGTAAGCGTAGGCTTCCAGTCAATTTCACGCGCATCACGTACCAGTGCATCAGTGTCCACCCTCGCAAAGCATCGTAACTGAATAGAAATAGGATGTGCCTTGGTGGAGGGCGCAATTTATAGCACAGGAAAAATGAGGGTCATGCCGCGAAAAGCCTGGCGCAGACAACTGACCCACCTTACCCACATGATCGGCTGAGGATACCAGAACAAGGTCCAGCCAGGAATCCGTTGTGTCGACACTATGGTGTGTAGGTTTTAGTGGTAGCACAGAAAGTGCTGTCGAGTCAACTAACGATAAGAGCTTCTGAGATCTAAGATTATTTTTTAAGAGATCAGTATTAAAGTCTCCCATGATGATGTGATGCGCACCTTCCACTACAAAAGACGCCAACAAAGTCTCCAAACCTGAGAAATAATCAATTGTGAGAGGGCAATACACAACGCCCAGTACAACTTTCGACCCCCTGAAATTTGCCTCGATGAACAGGTATTCCATAACATCAGAAGACTGAGGAGACGACGCCAAAAGGCTGAACGAGATGTCGCTACGGAGGTAAATTGCTACACCGCCGCCCTCTTGCCTGTGCGATCATTACGCAATAATACATAACCGGGAAGCCCGTAACAAGTAGAAGCAAGATTAGGCTTGAGCCAGGACTCCGAAATAAGTATAGCATGAGCACTAGAACAAGAGAAGGCATCAAGGAGGTCGTTGTAATGACTAGGAACACTCTGTGCGTTAATATGACAGACATATTAAGGAGCCTTGTTGAGTTTTGATATTCCCCGCGCGATTACGTTGCCAAGCGTTTCAGGCTCAGATATCGTGGCTATCAAATGAGTGAAAAGAAGACGTCGAGTCGCAAGCAGAGAGAAAAGATTCGTCACCGTCCTCATTCATAATAATCTAGAGCAGGTATGTTGAAGAATATAAATATACAGGGTGTTTTTTTTTCGACCGTTCAAATTCTACGTAGTGAATGAGTAGGTCATACTGACCAACTTTTACTATGGGGACAAAGTCGAAATCGCGAAAAAAAAATCAGCTGTTTCATACATTTCGGCCGGCGTAATGCCGCCAATTTGTATGAAACAGCTGATTTTTTTTTCGCGGATTTCGACTTTGTCCCCATAGTAAAAGTTGGTGAGTATGACCTACACATTCACTACGTAGAAATTTGAACGGTCGAAAAAAAAAACACCCTGTATATTAGATAGAGTTTGAATAAATAAGAGTTTGAGATGTGGGTACAAAGGTACCAACAAGTTAATACACCAAACCGACCGGGCCTGTATTGTATCCTGCCGGTTGACCGTTCACAATTTAAATAATAGTCCAAAGACACAAGTTAAAAGAAAAATATTAGTAATTCTTGTAGTAACTACAAAAAAAAAACAAAGAAATAAACAATATTTACGAAACAAGAAAATGCAAGTTATGTTGCTCTAAATCTAAATACTAAAAACTAATACATTTCTGAACATACCTTAACTGACAGCTCGCTCTCGCTACTGTCACACTGACAATCATAACATAACAATAAATCACAAATGCAAGCGAATCGGGTACATTAAAATAACAAATTATGAGATAATCGCGTATTAAAAGATGTGAGGCGGTAGTAAAGAAAAACAGGAAAAAAAAAATGAATAACAGTGTACCGTCTGTACCGTCCGTATAAGAATAAGAATAAACGAACTAATGGCGGATTTCTTGATCAAAAAGCCGCTACGGTGCCCGACGAGTGCGGCGCTCCTTCGCAACAACAGGGGCGGGGCCAACGGCATCAGCTGCAGCAACTGTCGGCCCGGCCGAGGTTGGCACCTCGATCGCAGTGGGGAGGGCCTGCGTAGACTCTGCTGTAGAAGACGACTGAGCGTGGCTGTGTTGAGAAATTAACTCTAGAAGTTGCTCCGACGAAACGACCCGCCTTATACCACTTGCCAATTTCAAATAAATATTTCCATCAAGGGTCCAAACGTTGCGCAGCCCAAAATGTTTGCCGGGCAGAGATAAATAGTGCTTGCCTAGATCTAGTCAGAAACTCTGACAGAACCATAGGAGTGCCCTTGAGTGCAGTTTTCTTGGCCCATACTGTGTTTTTAATTTTGAAATCAGAGAATTTAACCATTACAGGCCTAATACGCTCTGATTTGCTACCCATCCTGTGACAAACTGCAATAGAGCTGCATGTTACCTCTGGCAATGACAAATTGTTTTGACACACTGCAACCATCTTGTCAATTATATTTTCATTGTCACTCTCCGGGATACCGCCAAACAGCAAGTACATTCCGTCGATGCCTCATCTCAATGGAGTCAACAGTACCACTGACTGCTTCAATTTGCTGCCGGAGAAGCTTTAGTGAGCCATTGACATATGCCTTGAAGCTGTTGAGATCTTCAGATAAACTCTTAATTGTTGTGTTGGATTGAGGAGAAGCAGACTTCAACGCTGACTCCAACTCTGTATATCGCTGTGCAAATGTTGACTCCAGTGATTTTTGTGATCTCAAGATTTCTTCCAGTGATGACATTGTGATTTAATGAATTTGTAGCCAACAAGAGTCCAATGAAGAGGTCAGAGAACTAGGGTTCAAAGGTCAACCGGCAGGGTGTGATCAAGTGACTTGTTATATGTGCATGAATCTTGCACACTACCAGTATGTATATAGGACAATTGAACACTAAGCAAATATACTACAAAAGTAAGATAATTAATATTATTTCACAAATAAAACTAATTAATGTACTCAGAAGACTATTGTTTGTTTTCACACCTACCCGAAAAAAAAAAAAGTTTTTAGTTGTAAATGATTTTCGTTTCCTGTCTGTTGTCTTTAAATAAAAGAAAGTAACCAAAATATTCAAAAATGATTTTTAGACACATTT